>JAODAL010004123.1:0-161516 GCA_025379985.1 Phyllomedusa bahiana
TAAAAATTGTACTTACATTGTGTATACTGCAAAAACTAGACAGATTTATGGGCAATAGAATCTGTGAGAACCATAAAATAGTCACATTGGTCATCACCTAGCTTTTCCAGAAACTGATAAAAATGATAAATGGCTGAATAGAATTTTAATATAAATGTTCTTACATGCTGTCCAACTTTTCATAAATAATTGAACTATAACAGACTGTTGAAGTGAGACACTGTTAGAACACAGCAATGCTGTGCGATAACATTTTACATGCACCGCAATGCTTTTAGCCTGTAACTGCAGACTGGTAAAACATAAAAGGTGCATCAATAATTCTTTCTAAAGCCCAAAATAAAACTATTATACCACATAAATGTTTAGAGACATGCTCTACTCTCAACTACACTACCCTCAAATGTACTGTAGGTTTGCCACAGAAAGGGCTAAATGATCAATTTTGCTCTCTGGGGACCATTGTATAGATGGATATCAGATGTAGTTCACTTTGAGTCTTTCCCTAGGGGCCTTAAATGGTCTATTACTATTATATTATACCCACATAGTCACCTTTTAATTGCTTTTGTTTTTTGATGCCAATATACTTATTGATGCATACATCCTGTCTATTAAAATATCTAAAGTTGTATGTGGTATATGGAAATCATATGTTAACAATATCCTCTAGAGAGAAAAGAGAAGGGAAAGAGACAGATGCCCCATTAACATATTGTTTTATTGATGTGAGTACCTTACTTTAAACAAAACCTCTTTCATCTCCCATTCTTGAATTGGTTTGTGGTGCGCAATCTACAAAAGAACTGATTTCAGGAGTCTATAATCTGCTAGCGGAGGAACACCATTTAAAAAAAAAAAAAAACCGTTTGATTCATGAAAAGGGGTTTAAACTGTATAGAGCCGAGAACTGAGGAACAGTGGGACAGTGTTTTAAGCCTGACCAAGCAAGTGTCGTTGAGCGAGGCAAAGAAATTCTCACAATTTATGTTACTGCACAGAGCTTATAAGACTCCATGCCTACTTTTTAGGTGTGCTAATAGAGCTTGTCAAGTAGTCTCAAAAATATGGGAATCTAGTAAGAGAACAAAGAGTAATTATATTTACTATTTTGCCATAGGCAAACTTAAACTCTATCTATCTTGGACATGGAGTCTATGTCATAAGGCCCGAAGCTTTATTAAAATTATTATTAAAATGAATATGCACATTAGACACATCCTACCACGTACTATCAGGCACAATCCCACCCCTTCGCTTTTTTAAAGATGCTAAAACACTCTTCCAGGCGGCCTCCCAAAACCACAAATTTGTTCCCCCACCTTCTACACCACATTTGTCACTCCCTACACTGGGGCATCACAGGCATTATCTGTAAAGATGTACATCATGGGGCATTTCACCAAATTTTTATTAAAACCCCCCAATTTATAAAGCTGGCGGGGGCCTTGAAAATTTTAGACTTCTCCCCCTTTGTTTCCCAGGCACCCCTTGATTGAAGCTTTGCAAGCAGGGCCCTTTACATCTTGTGTCTCCCCTTTAAAGTTTATGGAATGTCTTTTTTTGCTGTTTTTTTCCCTCTAATTGAAAGTGCTAAAAAATTTTGGCGTTTAATAAAGATTATTTTATTTTTTTTTATTATTAACCGGGGGGAAAGGTTTAGGGGAAAGGGGACAAAATAGCAGTGTGCCGCAAATGAGGACCTATTCCGTTGTCCATTCTAGGAGAGGCCAGATGCAAAATTTGATAGAATTTGGGTGGAAGTCCGTCACAGTAAGGGGGAAATGTCCACTGGTGCAGTGGCGTGGCATGGTAAGATAGGGGGGAACCCGCAACGGAGATGGGGGAAAATTTCCCGAGGGAAAATTTGGTTAAAAAAAACAGCGGGGTAAAGGTATTAGTTTTCATGGGGAGAGATGGGGTGTGTTTTTAACGGGGAATGGGTGTTATTTAAATTTTGGGGCTAATTGGTGGCACCGAATAGGGTGTGGGCCTAAGGGCCATATAAAAGGGAAAAAGAACTAGACCACAGGACCGGGCCTCTATCCCCCAAATAAATATATAACCCACTTCTATTTTTGACCCCATGATGGAGTGTGTCATGGGCACCTTCATTACCAGCAATATACAAAATATACCCGCAAACACTCCCCTATCCCTTTTGAAGCCAGTTAGCTGGTGAAACATTTTGGGGAGTCAGGATGACATTTTAATTTGTGAATTTTTACTCTTTTCACGTGTTATGCTTTTAGAAGGTTTCACAAAGGGAAAACCCTTTATGCTTATGCCCCTCAATTAGGGTGATTTCCCAAATTTAAAATGTTTTTGGATTTCCTTTTTGCAGTTAGCAAATCACTGTGTCTATATAGGGTTTCCCTGCTGATATTAAAGGTGATGTTTCACCAGATTTGATAATAGAAAAGGAGTTATTCTTTCACAATTAGAAAAGGATAAAATTATGAGACAAATTGAGAGGTTAGAAATCAGGTTTTTAAAAAGTGTGTTATAGCGGTTAAATGTTAGTGTTAGTTAAGTTTTAGTGTTGTATATAATAAAAGTTAAGTTTTAGTGCTTTATTGACTGAGAACTGGTAGAGTTTAAGTTTGCCTATGGCAAAATAGTAAATATAGTTGCTAATAGAGCTGACTCTAGATGCCCAAAATGTGATATGGAAGAGGTGCAGCTGATGCATATGTTGTGGGAATGTGGATCTCTAGGTACATTTTGGAAGGATGTCATTGCTATCACTCATAAGGTAGATAAAGTAAAGATTCCAGTCGGCCCATTGTATTGCATTCTAGGTTATTCTAGGTATCTGGAAGATGTAGTTTTTGACGACTGGCAGCGCCTCATTATTACCCGCATGCTCTATATGGCCAGGAAGCGGATTGCTTTTAGGTGGATTCAGGCTTCTCCCCCAACTACCAGCAAGTTTATTACTAAAATGAATAATGTCATTAGTTTAGAAATGAATATGTGAACAGAAACGCAGTTAAGAAGTTTGAAAGGGTCTGGGGTCCATGGCTTTACTACCCTGGCTCACCATCATCAGTAGTTTTATTGGATAGAGCATTTGGTGGGTTTTGTCCTATTTAACAAACATATATTTCCCTTACTAATGTATGTTATCCCAGGTGTTCATATGTCACTATTGCCATGTTGTTATGTAGATCTCAGGGAACAATTATTTGCTTTTCTAGATGTTGGGCCTCTGTTTATTCTGATACATGGGGGGCTGGGCTGGAAGATTCTGTATTGGGAGGGGGGTGGACTGTAAATTTGGGAGGGAGTGATGTTTTACACGTCACAATTAGTCTATTTCAATGTCTAAGATGAAGCTGTTATGTACAGATTTTGCTTGAAGTGTCTTTTTGCATGTTACTGGTATGTTGCATTTGTCTCACATGTGTAGCACATTCAATAAAATGTATCTGATAAAAAAAATCTTTAAATCTCCTTCATTTCATATAAATGCAGTCTATGGTCTTCCTTTAAATACTTGTAATCTATCTAAAAAGCTAACAGCAATATTGTGAATATGCTACAGTATGTATCTCTTGTACTGAGTTCTAGCCTCTAGTTCCTATTCTATAAGAAATTAAAACATTGCCTGAACTATAAGAGAATAACATAATATTAATCAAACAAAAGAAGCACAATGTAATTTAGCAAAAAGTAAAACATAATGTATGACATAATACAAGAATTCAATATGACATAGTAGGACAACATAATATATGAAAACAGGGTTCCATTCTGAATTATACTCCAGAGCTGAGATCTCCCTGCTTAATTCACTGTTCAACATCTGGTCAGAGATTGCTTTGGTCTTTTTGGGGTCAAAGGTGGTCAATCACTTTTCGCAATGTCTCATGGATTTAGAAAAATGTATTAAAATGGAAATGGATGAAATATTGTTTTATCACTAAGATAATAAAGATTTAAATTAAAGGGGTTGCCTGTTTTTAAAAAAATAAATAAATAGGAAGTTCCTCATTAACCCCTTACCGACACAGGACGTATGGGTACATCCTGGGGCCGGTAGGGGTCTACGTAGCAGGATTGCTCAGTAATCCCACCACACAGAAGGCTGATGTCAGCTACTGGTGGCAGCTGACACCTGCCGGTAACAGCAGGGAACAGAGCTGGTTTCATTCCCTGCTGTTTAACACTTTAGATTCTGCGGCTATTGTGGCCACTGCATATAAATGAATAAGAAACGGTGCCATGCACCATCACTATGATCGGCACTCCCGAGATTGTGGGGTACCAATACGTTAACATGGCAGCTGACATCCAGCAGTAACAGAGCCTACTTGTGCCCCAGACAGGAAGTGATGGAACCGCCATCTTTGAACACCCTTCTGGATTCTTTATACAAAGCAGAAGGATGTACTAACGACTGTGCTTCCTCGTGGTCAAGTACCCTAGAGGGACTCAGATTTAAAGTAAAAAAAAGTGTATAAAAGTATCAAAATAAAAAATATAAAAAAATTCAACTCACCCCATTTTGCCAATTTACACATAAAAACATAAAATAATTAAAAAGTTAAACAGAATTGGTTCACTCCTCCAGCTGATTGCAGCCGATGCTGCAAGCGCCCAGACAGGGCTAGAGAGGACGATAGGGCTACAGTGAACATCTGTAATGGGGGCTAAGGGATTGCTGTATACATCATGGTAAGATGCCTTATCTATATGATATGTGTATATACTTTTTCCGACCATATCCTTGTAATGTATACAACCTTTCCCCAATTCTAACCCGTTTTTTCTGATGCTTTCTAAATACTTATGCATCATTAACTTTGATCCTGTATGTGGTTATTTGTTTACATCTTTATAACCTCCTAGTGGCTTAAGTTAAATGTCTTGAGCTTTTTGCTCCTTTCTCTTTATACATTCTTTTCCTCATAATTCGTCCCCTGAGGTGATCAGAAAAGGTTTATAGGCTGGTCGAAACATGTCGGGACGAGATTGGAGTATTTGATAGTTATTGTCATAGATCAGGATTAGGTTCCTGTCATGAGCGCCCTTATCGGGGCGATTGTCCTGTCGTGGTAGGATAGGGCTACGTTTAGTCTTTTAGGGACTTTTGTTTATTATCTTTAGGTTTCGTCTAGTGGAGACGTCGAGTTATTTGTGTTTTTAGATGTATCATTATTAAAAGTTATGTTTTATGACTTTACCTCTTCTGTGAATTTGTGCCACCGTGTTTTACCTTGGTACAATTAGGTGAAGTACTCTTGCAGATATTCCGTGGGCACATATCCTAACTCACATACACAAGAATTTAATGAAACAAAATTACTAGCAAGTGCTTGCATCAACTAATATTTTCAGTGTGTCCAATGATTTAATATAATTCCTAATCCTTTACAAAACTCTTGCAAATGACCCAGGGGTGTAACTACTAGATTTATCAGGCTAACAAATGTAGCAGAAACTGATTGCTGTGTGCATGTGAAATCACATATAATAACCACATTTATCTCCTGAACTCTCTCGCTGCTGAGGTTCAAAGGAACCTGTCAGATGCTTTATGCTGCCCTATCTAAGAGCAGGATGTGATAGAGGGAGAGAAGCTGAGCTCTGTGACACATAGATTACATGATTTGATGGTAAATATAAAAAAAGGAAAAAAAAAAAACCCCTGAAACTGACAGTTTGCTCTGTATATACACTGAGACAGGGAAATATGTCCATCTCCACTGAGAAATCAGGAACAAATCATTATTGTTCTTGCCTTCCCAATCGTTAGGCCTCATTTATGAAAACTGACCACAGTGGTGTGAAAAGTTATCTGCCTTTTTCCCTTCCTGATCTCTTAATCTTTTGGATGTTTATCACACTTAACTGTTTCAGATTACCAAACAAATTAAGATATTAGACAAACATAAAACAAGTAAACACAAAATGCAGTTTTTAATTAAAAGTTTTTATTTTTAAAAGGAAAAGTAATCAAACCCTACATGAACCTGTGTGAAAAAGTAATTGTCTGGTTACTGCCACACCTGTTTTCAAGCAAGGAAGCAAAGTGAAGTAGACCAAAAGATCCTCAAAAGCTTGACATCATGGGGAGATCCAAAGACATTCAAGAACAAATGACAGACAAAGTAATCAAGATCTATCAGTCTGAAAAAGGTTTTTAATCCATCTTTAAAGCTTTGAGATTCAAGAGACCACCAATGGAGAAAACATGGAACTCTGGTGAACATTCCCTTGAGTGGCCATCCAAAATTACCCCAAAAGTACAGCGAAGACTCATCCAAGAGGTCACAAAACACCCCACAACAACATCCAAAGAACTTTAGGCCTCACTTGCATCAGTTAAGGTCAGTGTTCATGACTCCATCATAAGAAAGAGACTGTGCAAAAATGTCCTGCATGGCAGATTTCCAGGACGAAAACCACTGCTGAGCAAAAAGAACTCCTCTCAGTTTTGCCAGAAAACATCTTGATGATCCCCAAGACTTTTGGGAGAAGATTCAGTGGACTGACGAGTCAAAAGTTGAACTTTTTGGAAAGTGTAAGTCCCATTACATCCGGTCTAGAATCAATGCAGCATTTCAGAAAAGGAACATCAAACCAATAGTAAAACATAGTGGTGGTAGTGTGATGGTCCGGGGATGTTTTGCTGCTTCAGGACCTAGAAGACTTGCTGTGATAAATGGAACCACAAATTCTGCTATCTACCAACAAATCCTGAAGGAGAATATCGGGCCATCTGTTTATGACTTCAAGCTGAAGCGTCCTTGGGTTATACAAGTTCACCTCTGAATGGTTTAAGAAAAACAAAATGAAGACTTTGGAGTGGCCTAGTCAAAGCCCTGAACTTAATCCAATTGAGATGCTGTGGCATGACCTTAAAAAAGCGGCTCATGCCCGGAAACCTTCCAATGTGGGTGAATTGCAATAATTCTGCAAAGATGAGTGGGCCAAGGTTCATCCAGAGCATTGTAAAAGACTCATTGGCAGTTATCACAAATGCTTGGTTGCAGTTGTTGCTGCTAATGGTGTCCCAACCAGTTATTAGGTTTAGGGGATAATTACTTTTTCACACAGGGCATTTTAGGTTTTGATTACTTTTTCTCTTAATAGAGACTTTCATTTAAAAACTGCATTTTATGTTTACTTGTGTTATGTTTGTCTAATATTTAAATTTTTTAGGTGATCTGAAACGTCAAACATCCAAAAGATTAAGAAATCAGGAAAGGGGCAAATACTTTTTCACACCACTGTAATTGTAAGACTGTCCTTATTGCCCATAGCAGCCATTCAGAAATCAGCTTCCATTTCCCCAAAGCAGTTTACAAAATTAAAGCTGGGCTGTGATTGGGTGCCATGGGCAACAAGACAGTCTTACTGTTACTCAGTTTTCATAAAACAGACCTATTGTTTATTCAGTGCTGAACGAACGCTGTATACATACTGTAAATGAGCAAAAAGCCTCCTAGCTCCGTGCTTCCTGGCGCAAGTGGTCATAAATTGCATGAACTGATTGGTCTTATCTGCAGTGAGTTCAGTGGCTGTGTTTCCCTTTGAATTGGAGCTAATATATCAGTTCCAGTTACAGGGGAAATATGGACAAAAAAAGTTATATAAAAATGCTCCCCAGAGGTCTGTTTCTCACCTTATGCAGGGCACAACATTTAAAATTATATAATAAAAAAAAAAATTTTTTAAAAAAATTAACAGCTGTAGGAGTGAAATTTACCATTGATGACCCTAAAACTGTATATCACCTATATATAACAATAGAAAATTGCTCAGCACACTAGTAAAAAAAGAACCTTGTCAGTGCTGGGTGTATAGGATATCACAATCCGTATAAAGTCCAATTCATATAATCACCCACACATGAAAGTAGTTTTCAACAATTATTTAATTTTTATTGAATTTTCTGATGCAAAAATTTTTTAATAGTCATATGAAAGTAGCAAAAGTGACTTCGATGAATGTTTTCGGTCATACACAGACCTTTATCAAATCTGTGGTAGTCATTTGTGATCTTTACCCGAGCTTTGGCCCGACATTTCTTCTATTTCCCTTGCCGACAGGTGGTATACAATACTCTTACTTTTGGAGCATCTATATTCTATGTCTATTAGAGCGACAAATTTGAAAAAGGTCTATGTTTGACCGAAAATGTTCATTGAAGTCGCTTTTGCTACTTTCATATGATTATTAAAAATGTTTGCATAAAAAATTCAATAAAAATTAAATAATTATTGAAAACTATTTTCATGTGCGGGTGATTATATGAATTGAACTATCACCTATATATAAACATCCATGATGGAAAAGTGACAGAATTACAAAACTTTTTTTAGCACCACTTTTGCTGTTAAAGGTTTAAATGATTTGATGCTAAATTTCAGAGTAAAAAGCAGACAAAATTTGTGGAAGTGAAACTTTAAGTACTGCTCACCCTATCCACAAACAGTGATTAACAGTTTCGTCTGTACATACTTTGATCCATGAAAAGCTGTCAATCACTGTATGTGGCCAGGGTAAGCCGGACTCCCACTGTCATTTAAGGAGTTCAGTCAGGAATTTACTCTGCTTTTTGCTCAGAAATCCTGCTCCCAAATCATATAAACCTAAATATAACAAAGTTCAGCTTTGCTCCCTCTATCACATTCTGCTCTCAGATAGAGCAGGATAAACCACCTGACAGGTTCTCTTTATCTAGTTCGTCTCATATTAACAAAAAAGATAATCAAATGTAAAAAAAAACCAAAAAAAAAACCTAATGTATCAGAGAAAAAAGGCGAAAAATTTGTAGAATTACTGAAAGTATTCAAAGCCATGTGTACTTAAGAAAGTGAAAACTGTCCCCCGGTCAGGAACTGGTTAAGATATATTTTCTCTGAGCTAAACACAGGGATGTGTATATTTCAGGCACCTGTAAGTGCCATTTATCCAAATAGTAATTCCTGGTCCTGGTCTACTACTTCACTCTCCAAGACCTCTTTCCAGTTTAATTGTAGATCTATACTAGGAATATAATGGCAAAAATAGTACAGGACCTCTGAAATCCAAAGTACTCAAATTACTTTAATTATATATACTGTACTCACAGACAATATCACAACCCCATGCAGTGTATAGGTCTCTGCCTGACCCTGAATTTACTGCTCACAGTTTCCATGTGTTTTTTTAAGCATATACATACCAAAGAACACATCAACAAGTCTGGAGATTTGAAGGGAAAAATTACTCACGTAAAATGTATTGCAAGAAGTGACATGCAATTTTGTGTTTTTTGCATGCCATGCATTGAAAAATGATGTGTTAAAATACATACCATGTATATGGTGCCGTGTTTTTCCCTTAAAAACAATGGGATGTTTATGAAGAGCTTTTGAGATGCATAATTTGATGCACAATACAAGTGTATGACACCATGTGAACAAAGCACCAACACAGTTTTATGATAGCAAGGAATCTATGTGAATTGGTACCATGTAAACATGGCCCATGACAACCTTCACATGGCAATATTTTGGTCAGTAATTTTTATACTTTTGCTGTGTTTCCTTTATTTTCCAACAATTTTTTTGCCTGTTTACAGAAGAACAAATACTTTACTGTCATTTTAACAACTGTATAAAAACAGCAACAGCAGTAGCATTCACAGATTACAGTATAGATTTAGGGCACAGGCACATGACAACATTATGGCTTATTACAAGATCTATGTTGTAAGACTGACATACTCATATAATTCTATGAGGCCACACTGTTCCTAAAGGATATAGATTCAGAGAGAAAAAAAACTAGTGGTATATTCCATTGGATGCAATATTATGGTGCATTTCTCGGATGTGACATTGTTTCTAGAGTAAACTCTCTGTGTAATATGGGACCATATGGAGCCACCATACAAGGTGCCTATGAAAATACTTGTCAAGATGTCTGGCAATGAAAAGTCTGTCAAATTATTTAATATGGAGACATTTGTCTGTAGTAAAAATGTAAATACAAAATCATACATGAAAAACATTTAGTTAAAAATTTTGTTTTAGTTTCTCTATAAATATCAGATTAGGAGGAAACTCACCGGTGGCTTCTGTTCCTTCTTTTCAAAAATATACAGCATAGACTATGTCTATCACAAAGACCTTTCTACTGCACATAAATTATTAAGATCTTCTTTCCTCCCCTTTAAGTGAAATGATATATCACTCAGACACATTAGGAAACACTAGTGACTAATGTGACAGCTGATTCCAGCAAATATGATATCAGGCAGATATTCCTAACAGCACTGTCTACATTCTCTGGGGAGAAGACGCTATTGAATTATCATATACCTAGTAATAACAGTTCTTAGAGTATATTGGTAAACTTCATATGACAGGGAAATGTAGAAAGATTTTTTTCTGCATGAAACTGCCACTCCATTGTTTGCAGATGTACTGTAGACATATGGAAGATATTTTTACAGGTCTTAAGTGTCCATTGTTCCTACATAAAGAGTTCAAAGTAAATTCAAAGACAAGGTTTGAATTGCACAATAAGATTGGAATAGCAACCCAAACAGTAACTTAAACTGCTAATGAATAGTCAATGAGAAAATTTAGCAGCCGTTGATAGTATTTAATTTTATAAAGCAGAAGCCACAGATAATACCATGTCAGGGAATAAAGGTCAGAAACTGACCTATTGTTTAAATAATTTGTTACGTAAAAAAAAAAAAAAAAATAATATATATATATACATGTATGTATATATATATATAATATATATATATATTATAATATATGTATATATTATATATATATATATATATATTTATATTTATTGTAAGGGATTAGGTAGCGGGTTGGTCATCTCCAGGATAGACAGGCACAGTTCAGCCGACACAGAAGTCCAAACAACTAGAAAAGTTCGTTTTAACTGACCGCAGCCAGTTTTATTGTCAGCTTGTGGTACATAGAAAAAAAACAAAGCAAACAAAATAAATAAATCTTATGCCTGTCCGGCTCTAACTAAACAGTAGGGATCCTCTCTATCCCAGTGCCGGCCTAACACCGGTCACCATAACATAACAGCATGTCGATGCCACAAGCAATGCTCCCACCGACTCCTAGCAGAAGACTTGTTCCCAGGCTGAGAGAGCGTATGTCTGCACTTCTGGCCTTATATGACGCTAGCACACCTTGGATTAATCAGACAGCCCAAGACCCGGACTATCCAGGTGGAGTGGGGGCCCACCCTGTCTTTCCCCACTCCAGAAAACCTTGCCCTTGAAAATGGGTTTTACTTAACCACTATACATCCTAGATCCGAGATCCTAGATCTCTGACAACTCTAGGGCTATGTCTACACTGCATCAGACAAAAAAAGGCCCAAAAGCGGCCGTTTTTTCACTGATGTAGGACTGCGGTTTTTGTCACGCTTTGTACAAAAACTTCTCGTTTTCCTAACGTCGCCCAATCATCTGTAGTGTATGGGAAGACAGCAAGAAAACTAGAAGCGCCGGCGTATTATACAGCATGTTATATAATACGCTGGTGCCGAAAGACGAGCAGAGAAAAGACGAGCTGTGTAGACAGCAGCTCGTCTTTCCTATTGCCTCCTAAGGGGGCGCCAGGAACGATCGTATCTTTGGCGCTTTTAAAAAACGAAAAGTGCCGAAGATACGATGGTTTTCCTAAGCAGTGTAGACATAGCCTAAGGCTATGTTCACACGGCGTAATTACGCCGGGTGTTTGGGAGTAGCGCGGATCAGCGCATACTCCCGCAGCATGGAGGGCCGGCAGCCAGTCGGCTCCAAAGACTGTCATTACTCATAACATGTCACTTATCTCCCCGGACGTACAATACGATTGTATTGTACGCCCGGGGAGAGGAGGCGTAATCCATAGTTCTCTATGAGAACTATGGATTACCGTAATTTCGGCACACATCTCGCCGGTATTAGAGCGCAAATGCGATGCGAAATGTGCGCCGAAATTTGACTGTGTGAACATAGCCTAATTCCCTGGTTGCATATATATATATATATATTAAAATGTTTGTTTTTTTTTATTTTCCATGTCATTAAATAAAAAAAAGAGTCCTGAAAGTAACCACTGAGCCTTACTACAGGATGGCATCTCCTGTTCTGCAGGGATCATTCTCAGCAGCCATCTCATCAGGGTTACAATGACAGGTAACACTTCTATTAGAAAACTGGAGGCTGATAACTCAGGATGCACCCAGGGCTGGGATAAGGTGCAATCTTTTTGGAAGTGTAGTATAAATAACATATTATCTTTAGTCTGTGGGCCAGTACAATTCAACTAATTTTTTTTTTAATCTTCTTTGCAGCACCATTTTCTGACACCAATAACTTTTTTTATACAGACAGACAGACATGTGTGAGGGCTTGCTTTTTTGTGGACTGAAATGTGGTTTACTATTGGCACCATTTTCAGATACCTTTTATTTGGTATTTTTTTATGGTATTTATCGTATCAGATAATTAAGGTTCTATATTAATTGATCTGACTTTTACAGATGCAGTGATACTGGTTCTGTTTAATTTTTTTGTTGTTTTTCTTGTTTTATTTTTACCATAGGAAAAGGGGATTGCTTTGAACGTTTAATATTTAAAAAAAAAATAAAGTTTTAATTTCAGTCCACCTAGGGTATTCACTAGTGCAGTCACTAGTTCACTGCTCTTCAGCACTATGGGCCACATGTATGAAAACTGTTTAGGTCTAAAACTCACTTTTTTGCCCATAGTAACCTATGGACAAAAAAAGTGAGTTTTAGACCTAAACAGGTTCATACATGTGGCCTTATGTATTGCAGAATAATGTACATTTACCGCTGTCCTATTACACCTTGCCTCTGGCAGAGTGTGATAGTGACAGTCCATATTGACAAGCCTCCCTATGGATTTAAAGACACCACCC
Source organism: Phyllomedusa bahiana (assembly GCA_025379985.1). Lineage (NCBI taxonomy): Eukaryota > Metazoa > Chordata > Amphibia > Anura > Hylidae > Phyllomedusa > Phyllomedusa bahiana. The sequence goes on from JAODAL010004123.1 coordinate 12,912, forward strand.
ATTCTAGTTAGAAGAAATGACTTCCAGAAAATATTAGCATATGGTAGCCAGATATTTGAAGATTGTAGATATTCTTAGCACGGAGACAGTATGCGTTTTAATTTCTATCTATCTATCTATCTATCTATCTATCTATCTATCTATCTATCTCTCAGAATGCACCATGATGTACCAGAACGTCATGGTGATCATGTGGGCACAAGATTGGAGCGGGAGCCCGGTTTCGGGAGACCAGAGGTTTAACCCCTTAGCTACCGCAGTCAATAGTGATTGCGGCAGCTAAGAAGCTCCCTCTGTCCTCCATCAGAATCCTGGTTCTGGTCATTATCATGGTACCCGGGGGTCAGACAATGACCTCCGGGTTGTCTATAACGTAGACTGAATAACAGTTGGTTTAATGTACTACAGCATAGACATGCTGCAATGTATTATACCTGTGTTATACCAGCAATTTAATTATCACTGAGTATAGTCCCATAGTAGGACAAGTGACAAAGATAAATAAATGAAAAGTAAAAGAGTAAGAAAAAAAGAAAAATTATAGTAACACCTACACTGCCCATTACCCAATACAAATACCAATCACCCCAAAAAAGATCAAAAATAAAAAGTACACATATTTAGTATCACTACATGCATAACGACCTAACCTATAAATCTGTCATGTTATGTAAGCAGTACGAGGAGCACCGTAAAAAAAAACAAAAAAACAATAGCAGAATTGCCATTTTTATTTATTCACCTGCACATAAAATGGAATAAAAAGTGATTAAAAAGTCATATAAACCCCAAAATGGCACCAATGAAAACATCCTTCTGTCCTGAATCCACCATTGAGAATAGTTCATAGACACGGCTTACCTCCTGCCCCACCCTGCACAGTGACCCCTGGACAGCTCAAAGAGTAAACCGAAAAGAACCTCTCCAATTGAAGTCAATGCCACCGGTTTTATATGTGGCTGCTGTAAAGGAAATCTCTGAACTGCTGTTTAAATAGCATAAGGGAAACTCAGACAAAATGACTGCACCTATAATCATTTACAGAAAATAAAATTAAAAAACTTTCACCAGAAAATAAAAGAAATTAGAAAACAATGTTTCAGTTGCTAGGCACGCTCTCTGAAAACTACATTTCCCATAACAGCCGCTTCCTCCCAGCTGAGGTATAGATTCTATAAACTATATTCACACCAAATAAATATATATATATATATATATATATATATATATATATATATATATATATATATATATATATATATATATATATATATATATAATATATATAGTTATTTATATATATATATATATTTATATTTATATATATATATATATATATATATATATATATATAAATATATATATATAAATATATATATATATTATATCTGTGTGTGTGTGTACAGCCCTCGGTCCCCTTTCTACTCTGCAGAGCCGTCCCTCATACCACTAGTCTGTCGGACTGATTGAGAACAGCACATGCCCAGTGATGCCAATCAGCCTAACCAGGAAGTAACTCAGAGTCTGTTCTACTTCCTGTAGGACAGGTTTCTGCTGAGGAAGGAGCCCGGCGACCATTTTGTTCTTGTTCAATGATTATCCCCTAGACAAAACAAAAAGACTTTTCTAATTAAAAGTATTTAGGATATTTTTTTATTATGACATGTAATTTATGTATTTAGTTTTCTTCCTTTCCCAGAGAACCCCTTTAAGAACAAACTAGGTGATACATTTTCTTTAAAGAGTTTTTCCCATATGAAACATTTAGGACAAGTACAATAAAAAAATAGACAAAGCTATCTTCTATCCCCTAGGCTGCACCGAACCACTGGTGGTGCAAAGTACCTAAATACAATAGGATTTGGATGTGCAAAGAAAAAAAAATCCCCTGGTGAAACCCAAGGCTGGCAATAAGAGAAAGAAAATTGTGAAATTCCAACAAATAGACAATTAGTCTAACTATTATACAACTAAGGTGCACAATACTTGTGAAAAAAAATCACCTTTGCATTGCCTGATCTATCCTATCACATCTCTGTAGATCAAATAATTGTGATAATTGACCAAACTTGACGTTCACAGAGAAATAAGGATGTGCTCATCTTTAAACAGTTCACAATATCTCTATAAGGGATGGATACCGTATGGAGCCCTTGCTACTTTTTTTTTTTATCACAAAATTCATCTTTTAATCTCAGATAATAAAAGATGGTAGTTTCCTGTTAATTCATGTCAGCTACAGTATTAAAAAATGCAGAGGACACAAAAATGGAAAGGTTATCAGAAAATGTCAATATCTAATTATGTGTCTGTAAGAAATACTTATATATGCTGGTCAGGCCCTTATCTGCAGTTCCCTGAGAATACCAAAGAAATTGTTAAAGGACCAATCCAGGCAAAATTAGTACCCTTGACAATAGGACTCTCTTAGGTTGTTCTTTGAATCTTTGTGTGTTGCTTCAGCCTGTTTATCTAAGTTTCCTTTAGTCATAAAGTCTTCAATGTTTTTGATAATTGCAGTCATTCTTCCAAAGAACAAAATATGTCTTTAATTGCTATCTATCTATCTATCTATCTATCTATCTATCTATCTATCTATCTATCTATCTATCTATCTATCTATCTAATCCACAGAGAAAAAGCAGCACTTCCTTCAGGAATTGTTTGTGGTGTACCAGTAAAAAAAGAAGCTATCAATGATGAAATATCCATATGAAAGATTTGCAGCTCTCACGGTAGATGAATTCCAAAAAACACCACATATCAAAACCGATGTTTCGGCTCCCTCAGTTTAAAATGGCTCTGTGAGGGACCAAAACGTTGGTTTTGATATATGGGAATAAACACATCTTTGTTTTTTGGAATCCATCTATCTTTCTGTCTGTCTTTCTATCTCCCTCTCTACCATCCTTATCAATTATGTTTCACACAGATTTTCCCCTTCCTTTTTTATAGAAACCTACTGATTTTTAATTTAATGGGTTTGTCTGGGACTTACAAAAGTTTGTTTGCCCGTGACGCTACCGTTCCGTCCCAGTGGTCGCCTCGCACATCCTGACAGTGAATGTCCATTGTTCATGTGCTACGTGCAGCCAATCACAGGCCGGAGCAGTCACATACTCGTGATATATATGCTGGCCACCGTGACGGAACGGGAATGTCATATAGTATACTTTTTTTCTATTTCTAATCATTCCCCAGCGGACCAATGAGCTTTTGTAAGTTCCGGGCAACCCCTTTAAAGAAAGACAGTATGAATTAAATACAGAGCATATTATAGACAAAAACGTACTTGGTCTGAGTTACTAACAGGGCACTAAACATTTGCTTCAATGAACAGTGATCTATGACATTACAGCGGCCTCAAGATACAATATTTTTCCTGTCCTGGCACATTGTATCTTGAAACCAGAATCATCATACAATGTCACAGACACTGCTGATCTGCAACAGATGAGACTGAGTGGAAGATCCAACCAATTATTATGAACATTTTACTGGTAAAACACTGATTGGTGTTCTAGTACCTCTTTTCTACAGTACAGTGCGGTATAACATGTTCTGTACTGCTTGTTAGCTGTATCAGGCTGAGATACTACTTTGTGGACACCAGGTGAAGGCAACACCATATAATTTTATGGTACACTTGGGGCGACATGTCCCATTAGGGCTGCGCCATTTTTTTCTGCACCTAAAAACTGTTGACGCCACACTACTGTCATACACCAAAACTAGGTGCAATATACACCAGGTACGAGACATTTGAATGTGCCTAAAGTAGACGCATCAAATATGCTAGAATTGATATGCTATGTGCCTAGATTAGGCTCATCAATTATACTATGCAAGGTATACCACACTCCAGATTTGTGACAGGTTCTATCATTCAGGTGCACTATACACTCATTTAATACACCTTAAAATTGGGGTGGCAGTGCCTCTTATCTGACATGTCGCCCTTGGTGTTCTGTACAAAATATGTGTAGAAGCTTCTTCCTTATTATAGAAGATATTTTACAGCTTTGAGCAGAACTTTCTAATTTTTATGTCTAGTGATTTGCTTTATATGTATTTAGTCATTTTATTACAACTTTTTTGTTTCTTACATCGGGCTAGAATTTAAAGTTACAGTAGTTTAAACCTAAAAATGTTTTTCACAGAACTAATTTTTACTGGTGGAACCACTGCACCAATATTTCACTTGTTTACTGTTAGTTTATTTTACAGGCCCAGCTTAAGACTACAAAGCTGCCTTTTTCTGTAGTTGAGGGGGGTAAAGTTTCTCCTTGTGAAGCAGCATGAAGGTATATGGAGACATATTGGCCATACAATGCTCCCTGGGAAAATAAAGTATGTAAATAAGGATGAGAACTGTTTCTCTCATGCTGCCTATTGGAGGTAGCTTCCCTCTCAATTTGTAGTAGTTTAAAAAGCCTTCATTTTGCTTATTTTGTAAAGATATATTCTGGTAGAACTTTAAAGGAGTAAAATAGGCTTCCTGACTATAGTTGAAACCAGAAGTTTACATACACTATTTTTTAGGTCAATTAGGATTTTCAAAATTATTTATTTTTGCCAAATGCCAGAATAATGAAAGATAGATTTTTTTTATAGCATTTTTATTATTTTCTGCAACTTCAAAAGTTTACATACATTTCATTAGTATTTGGTAGCGTTGCCCTTAATCGAAGGTCAAATGTTTTGGATATCTTTCTACAAGCATCTTACAATAGTTGGTAGGTATTTTGACCTATTCCTCCTGGCAGAATTGCTGTAACTGAGCAATGTTTGAAGGTCGCCTTGCTCACACCTGCCTTTTCAGCTTTGCCCATAAATGTTCATTAGGACTGAGATCAGGGCTTTGTGATGGCCACTCCAAAACATTGACTTGGTTATCCTTAAGCCAGTTTGTATCCAGTTTGGCAGTATGCTTCGGGTCATTATCCATTTGGAAGACCCATTTCCGCCCAAGCTTTAACTTCCTGATGTCTTGAGATGTTGCTTCAGTATTGCCACATAATATTCTTTCCTCATGATGTAATCTATTTTTTGCAGTGCATCAGTCCCTCCTGCAGCAAAACAAGGCTACAACATGATGCTGCTACCCTTGTGTTTCACAGTTGGGATGGTGTTCTTAGGCTTCCAAGCTTCTCCCTTTTTCCTCCAAATGTAACAATGGTCATTATGGCTAAACAGTTAAATTTTAGTTTCAACAGACTACAGGACATGTCTCCAAAATTGTAGGTCTTTGTTTCTGTGTGCATTCACAAACATTAATCTGTAAGAACTGTAAATCTGTGGAATAGCCTGCCTGAGGAGCTGGTCACAGCAGGAACAGTTGGGATTTTCAAGAAAGGCTTAGATACCTACCTGGAACTAAAGAATATTAATACGTGCGTAGCTATGTAAAATTCTGGATCCTGGCTGGTGGCTTGAAATCCGTGTCAGGGCCGTTCCTAGGGGCGGGCAGGGCGGGCGATTGCCCGGGGCGCCGCGGCTCCGCTCATCCGCGGGGAGCGCCGCGACCGCCCGCCCCTAGGAATGGCTCTGACTCTGCGCGACTGTTTTATAACCGTCGCGCAGAGCCAGCAGCTGCAGGGAGGAGGCGGGACGGATCGTTCCCGTCCTGCCCCCTCCCCTGTATGTACTGGCACTCACTGAGCGCCGATACATACACAGGGGCACACAGCTTTCACCGCGCCCCCTGTGACGTTCGATCTCCTCGGCTGGCAGCTCTGCCCGCCGAGGAGATCCCTGGGAGCTGCGTGCAGCATAAGCAGCATGATGACGTCACGCTGCTTACACCGCTCAGCAGCTCCCACTGCTCAGCAGCTCCGGACCGGGACCCGGGGACCCAGGTGAGTTCTATTTTGTTATTTTATAATTACTTACAGGGGGGGCATCTACTGGCTACATGGGGTCATCCTGGCTACAAGGGGGGCATCCTGGCTACAAGGGGGGCATCCTGGCTACAAGGGGGGCATCACTGGCTACAAGGGGGCACACTGGCTACAGGGGGCACACTGGCTACAGGGGGGCATCACTGGCTACAATGGGGGCACACTGGCTACAATGGGGGCACACTGGCTACAGGGGCATCCTGGCTACAATGGGGGCACACTGGCTACAGTGGGGCATCACTGGCTACAGGGGGGGGGGGGGGCATCACTGGCTATAGGGGGGCACACTGGCTACAGAGGGGGCATCACTGGCTACAGGGGGGCATCACTGGCTACAATGGGGGCATCACTGTCTACAAGGGGGCAGACTGGCTACAGGGGGGGCATCATTGGCTACAGGGGGCATCACTGGCTACAGGGGGCATCACTGGCTACAGGGGGGGCACACTGGCTACAGGGGGGGCATCACTGGCTACAGGGGGGGCATCATTGGCTACAGGGGGGCATCACTGGCTAAAGGGGGGGCATCACTGGCTAAAGGGGCATCCTGCTACAATGGGGGCACACTGGCTACAGGGGGGCATCACTGTTTACAGGGGGACATCACTGGCTACAAGGGGGGCATCACTGGCTACAGGTGGCATCACTGGCTACAAGGGGGGCATCCTGGCTACAAGGGGGGCATCACTGGCTACAAGGGGGCACACTGGCTACAGGGGCACACTGGCTACAGGGGGGCATCACTGGCTACAATGGGGGCACACTGGCTACAATGGGGGCACACTGGCTACACGGGGGCATCCTGGCTACAATGGGGGCACACTGGCTACAGGGGGGCATCACTGGCTACAGGGGGGGCATCACTGGCTACAGGGGGCACACTGGCTAACGGGGGGCATCACTGGCTACAGGTGGGCATCACTGGCTACAATGGGGGCATCACTGTCTACAATGGGGGCACATTGGCTACAGGGGGGGGCATCATTGGCTACAGGGGGCATCACTGGCTACAGGGGGGCACACTGGCTACAGGGGGGCACACTGGCTACAGGGGGGCATCACTGGCTACAGCGGGGGCATCATTGGCTACAGGGGGGCAACACTGGCTAAAGGGGGGGCATCACTGGCTCACGGGGGCATCCTGGCTACAATGGGGGCACACTGGCTACAGGGGGGCATCACTGGTTCCAGGGGGGACATCACTGGCTACAAGAGGGGCATCACTGGCTACGGGTGGCATCACTGGCTACAAGAGGGACATAACTGGCTACAAGAGGGGCATCACTGGCTACAAGAGGGGCATCACTGGCTACAGGGGGGCATCACTAGCTACAGGGGCCATCTACTGGCTACAGGGGGCATCACTGGCTACAGGGGCTACTACATGGCTACAGGGGCTATTACATGGCTACCATATTAGGTGCTATAGATGGGGAGTTTGTATAGATATAGGAATTGGTAGAGAAGTGATGGTAAAGTGAGGAGTCTAAGATGTTTGTTTTGTAAATTTTACAGTAAAGAGTCGGGAGAAGTCGTCATGGCGTCTGGGACAGATGGAAAAGAAGAAGAAGAGAAAGAGAACAACTCTTCAGAGACGTCTCCTGTGAGTCACTAGATATAATTTTACTGTAACCATTTATATGTCTGCAGAGCCTGTGTACAGCGGATATCCATCATTGTATGGTAACTGTATGCTGGTAATATAGGTTGTAGTATAATGGTTTGTATTCAGTAATGGTCAGTTTGTATTATTCAGTCACTATGTGGTGGTGAGGTGGTCACGGTGTTGCTGTATTTGGTCACTATGTGATGATATGTGGTCATGGTGTTGTAGTATTATTCGGTCACTGTGTGCTGGTGATATGTGGACTTAGTGGTCTTGGGATTCTGGTTTTGTGTAGCAGTGTTATTTGGTAACTGTATGACTATTATTTAGTAGTTTTATACATAGCACATTGTGGTAAAGCTTTCTGTATATTTTGGCTTTGGTTGATGGTGATGCACTGTGTTTCATTGTGGCACATTATGTTACATGGGGGGGAGGGGGGGGGGGCAAAATTTCTTCACCTCGCCCTGAGTGAAATTTAGCCCAGGAACGACCCTGATCCTTGTCTCCCTCCCTTCACCCACATTTTCCCCACCCTTGGTTGAACTTGATGGACATGTGTCTTTTTTCAACCGTACTAACTATGCAACTAATCTGGCTTTTATATGCATTGAAAAAGTTGACATAAACAATATCATAATGCATTAAATGACAATTAAAGCTGTGCATCATCTATACAGTAAGTCAAAAGTCCCAGGACACCTATTTATTTCACATACTAAAGGGAAAATGACATATCGGAATACGCCAGCACGTTGGGCTTGAGGCGCCTATCTTTTAGATCTGGAACATTGCCCACATCTTGAAAGCCACTGGCAAATTTTTCCAATGGGAAGGTGGTCATGTAGCATATCAAAGAAGACCAGAATTACTGTATCTCAGAAATCAATGGCTGCAATCAGAATTTTAATATCTCTTGTGGTTCAAAAGTGCATGTAACGCATGTGACCACTGAGGCTAGTGATTGGTTACAGTTGTAATGTTCATGTATGAGACATCATCACTACAATACACTTCAACAAAGACCAACAGGAACCAATGGGTGACTGGCACTGAAGTCAATAGAAGTCAATGGGACTGATCCAGGCCACAGACTACTATGTCCATGAAGCTGCTGTAAAGCATGTCTCTAAATGCTGTTAAAGCAGTGCAAGCAAGAATGCTGTCCCCACAATCATATATAGATGACCGAATTGAGTAATCTACAATCAGAAAATAAAAACAGCTAAGAAGAAACGAATATGGATCAGGGTCTTGTTTTAATTAGTAAACAAAAAAAATGGCCACAGTTTCTCTTTAACTGCTATTTGTTTAACTTTTAAAACTTTTGGAAAACTCCTTTAATGTGGGACTCTTCACATATCAATCTTCGTTCTTATGACTTAAATTACATTTAGGAATCTTTCTAGAATCTTGCTTTTGGAGGCATAATTATTAGCAATATTGTTTAGTTATAGCTCTTATTGTAATTTTAACAATAAACTGGTTTAAAAAATGTGATTTCATTTAAGGGATGGTGGTCACTTAGTTGGGTAAACTTACAAGCTGAATTTTTCAAGGTCTGGAATTCATTATTTTAAATGTAATATAATGTATCAGTCTGAAAGAAACAAATGCCTCTTTTGTAATTCTAAAGAAAAACTGTATAGTACTTTAAAGCTTGTGTAGAATCTGAATCCTACACAAGTGAAGACACTACTTTCAGGACTCACATATAGCTAATCTGCATTTACTGTTCAAAGTCAAAAATAAAATACTAGAGGTGCTCAAGATGTGACCTACAAATCTATTTGTCCTAGGGGAGTCAGTCTGTGCACAGTCTGCTGAAGTAAATGAATTGCTCTTTCAAACCTTGTACAACAACATACTGCTAAATGATAATCACTATTGGACTAAGCTTTATCCAGCAGGGGGATAATACTAGCCTGCGTGACAGAAGGCTGGAAGCAACCAAAGTATACCAAATAGTTATGGGCAATTTTGAAGTTACATTAGTATTTATAGCACATGGCAGTTTTAGCATTACACATGACTTTACTGTAGGCTATCACCACAAGTCCATGAATGTCCCCTAATCACATGTGGATAAGGGCCTTGCCTACACAGAATTGTTTCCCCTTTAATTTTAGAGTCACTAGATCCAGTTTCCTTTGACCCAAAATGATTACTAGAACAACAAACTTGATTTCGAAGTCACATAGAATATGAAGATCCAACCTAATAATAAACCTAGATAGGAAAGAATTTCAAATAATCTTCATGTCCTGAAGTAGTCGTGTCAAGGTTTCGATCTTAATCCAGCTGACAATTTGTGACTGGATTTGACAACATTATAATATGCTGCCACTTATCAAGGAAATTAAAATTATGGGTACAGCATGCTACTTGCGGTTCTTGGCCTCATCATGACCACGACGCAAATGTACTGAGACCTCATTACATGTTTCTACCTTTAGGCATTCAATTATTTTGTGTTTTATAATAGTAAGAATCTAGACCTAAGAAATGTGTAAATAACTAGTGTTGAGTAAATCTGTTTCTGTTCACCTCGACATCCATGAAAAATTTGGATTTAAGACATTCTAAACCCAGATTTTTTCTCTGGTCTTATCACTAACCCTATCCCTAACATTAACTCTAAGTTCAGGGTAAATTTACTTAAGGTTATGACCACAAGTCCATGAATGCAAGTCTCCATAAGCCCTGCACAGAAAGTGTGTTCCTTTAAATTTCCAGGTATAGCTGGGCTCCCAGAGTGGGATCATTTTTGGTCTGACATTACTTTTAGTTATGTTAACCAGAAATTACTTTAGACCAGAAGTGACACAGCGCTGGGAGCCCCACCAGACCTGGAGTGCCGTGGAAGGGGGAGAAAACCCAGAAAAATTTGTTAAAAACCCTAACTCCATCTTAAGGTTCAGCTCGAGACAAATTTTTTTTAGATTTTCTGCTCCAAATATGTACAGCATACACACACTATGGGCCACATGTATGAACCTGTTTAGGTCTAAAACTCACTCTTTTGCCCATAGGTTGCTATGGGCAAAAAAGTGAGTTTTAGACCTAAACAGGTTCATACAAGTGGCCCATACTAACACAGACTGTAAACTAACATGACATAAACACACACTCTCACTGTGTGAGGAGAATCCACTCCAAAATATGACTTCATCCCCAATTCCGTATCAGTCAGATATCACAGCTGCCCCCAGCCCAGGAAAGCTCCGTTTACACATTAATTAAGCCCATTTTAAATGCCTTTCGGTAGGATGTTCGCACAGCAGGACACCTGGATACTTCAAAAGAACTCTCCTTTCCCTTAATTAGCACTGAACAAATGCTAGCTCAAACTCCCAAGCTTCAAAGACTTCAATCAATCCAACCCAGTCGGGTCGTCTCCGATATTTCATATCGATTTATAGGCGACCAGCTTATAACTGGTGCATGGCGAGGTCATATCTCAAAATATGGAACTCCCCCGCACGCACAGGCCCATTTCCAGGTTTCCAAGGTGCATGGGGACTGAGATATCCAGAACCGGACCCTGGGAGTCCATAAGATAGGCGTGTCTCATATCCAGGCGTCGGGTAGATCCAGCCGGTTCTGATGATGCTACCGGCTCGATTCTGTGCCAATGCCCTGCCGAGTTATAGTCCATTTTTTGTGTTTGTATCAGAAACTGCATGACCTGAGTGGGAGGAGTTCATAGACCGTCCAAGGGGTGTGTAGGGGGCTGCCTCGTGGGCTGTCCCCACCCAGATATAAGCAGGAGCCAGGGTTGGCTCTGGGTTGATCCAGGAGGGGGGGGCACCTAAGAGCATTTCCGGGAGCATCCATACACAGCAGCCAGGCCACATCAGCCCTCCCATGTGAGCCCAGAACCAAGCAACAAAGATAACTTGACCTATTTTAACTGCCCTCTGTCTGTAATCCATAATTGTATGTGCACCTCTGACTTTTACCTGTATATATTATCTTTCTGTATAAATTACCTGTCTAGTGTGCCCTTCAAGGCTAATTAAATCTATAAACTTTAATCTAAATTAGTCTGTCTTGATAATCGGCCTCACACGCCTAATCCTCGGTCTATAGTATATAGCTACCCAAGGGTTCGTTCCTGACCCTGTTATAAGTCGGTAACGGACCGGTCTTATATCTAAATGAGAGAACTGGTGGCAGCATTGTTTGTATCCCTGTGCCAGCGTGGACAGGGGTTAACAGTGGAACAGTATCTGGCTGACCTTGAGCTCCCCCTAGAGGGCCGCGCAACGTCGAGATACACCCCAAGTCAGGCCGTCGTCCCTCAAGTGGGCTGGTGGTTGGCTATTTTCGTCACACACTGCAAAAACATATGCAGCATATACACACATTTTTCTTACAGATATGCAGAAAACACATAACCTAACTCTCCCTGTATGTACAGTATATACAAACATTACTTTATACACAGAGAATTGGAACTTGGCTTGCAAATGAAAGTCCTAAACCTGTGTGTTTTAAAGGCAAATATAAGCATGCGCCCCCTCTCCAAAAATTGCAGTTTGATAGATTGATTTAAATAAAGCATTGAAAAAACGGATCCAAAAAACGGATCCGCAAAACGCATCCAATACGCATACAAAAAAGGATCAGCTGTTGCGTTTTCTGGTTCCGCTTTTTGGATGCAGTTTGCAGCCAGTTTTCGCAGGTTAAAAAACGGATCCGTAAAAAGCATGCAAAACGGATCCAAAACGTCATGTGAACAAGCCTTTACAGTAATGAATTCCTTTCTATGTTTATGTAGACACTTTCTTTTCTCTTGATGTAGACGATGTCCCCTTATTCTAGATACAGCCCTGGGTATAAATAGATCTTGGGAGAGATCTCTATATTGAACTTTGATATATTCATACATATTTATTATGTCCCCCCTAGCCGTCTTTTCTCTAAACAAAATAGCCCTATTCTTGCAAATTTTTCAGGATATTGTAGTCCATCCAGCCCTTTTATTATTTTCATTAGCTTTTTGAACCTGTTCAAGCTCTACAATGTCTTTCCTGTGAACCATGCCCAAAACTGTACACAATATTCCATGTGTGGTCTGACCAGTGATTTGTATAATGGGAGAATGATATTCTCTCATCATGTGCATCTATACCCTTTTTAACCTTTTTGCCTTGGCAGCTGCTTCCTGACACTGGCTGCTACAATTAAGTTCACTGTCCACTAGAATTCCCAAATCCTTCTCCATGTCACTTTTTCCCAGCTTTTTTTTCCATTTAACAAGTAGTCATATAATGGATTTTTCCTCCCCATGTGCATAACCTTGCATTTATCTGTGTTAAACCTCATCTGTCATTTCTCTGTCCAGGCCTCCAACTTATCCAGATCTTTTTGTAATAAAACATTATTCTCTATTGCGTTGATTACTTTAAAGAGCTTAGTATCATCTGCAAAGATTGATATCCTATTGTGCAATCCATGTGTAAGATCATTAATGAATATTATAAAGAGAATAGGGCCCAATACTGACCCCTGTGGTACCCCACTTGTAACAGGGATCCAGTCTGAGTATGTACCATTAATCACCACCCTTTGTTACTTACCCACTTACAAACATTTTCCCCCAGTCCAAGCATTCTCATTTTACTTACCAACCTTTTAGGTGGCACAGTACCAAATGCTTTAGAAAAATCTAGATATATGACATCCAATGCCTCACTTTGATCCAGTCTAGAAAATAACCTCCTCATAGAATTTATGAGATTTAGTTGACAGGACCGATACTTCATAAACCCATGCTGGAACAGAGTTATACATTTATTTTCAGTGAGATACTCTAGTATAGCATTTTTGAGAAAACCTTCAAACATTTTACTTACAACAGAGGCCTATAGTTTTCAGGATCACTTTTTGACCCCTTTTTGAATATTGGCACCACATTTGCTATACACCAGTCCTTTAGGACATACCCAGTTACTATTCAGTCCATAAATATTAAGAATAGGGACCTTTATATCACAATAACTTATTCTAATTTATATGAGCTCTGTCAAGGTTGTTAGCCATTACCCCACAAGATATTGGATCCTAGCTGTTACCACTTATAAGGATTGTTGAAGTGTTATTTACTTGTTTTTTTTTCATTTTAATATACTGGGGCTGAAATTAAATTTAATGAAACTTATACTCACCTTTGTATTTCCTCAAATTCCAGCTCTCCTGCCCCACGTTTCTTTCTTCCGTCTAATTCTGTGGTCGAATCATCACCATTGTTCCATTTCCTGATATCACTACGATCAGTGATGTCAGAAAGTAGCACATGACTGGTATAGTCAATCAGCAGCTCCAGTGGTGACAAACTGACCGCAGGAGCTAGAAGTAAACAGAAGATCGTTGAAAGAGCCGGGAGCATCAGTCATGGAATGGGGTAAATACGAAGGTGAGTATCATTTTTTTTAATTTCAGCCCCAGCAGCAAAGGTTATTGTATGGCTAGTCTCTGAAAACCCAAGAACCTTACTTTCAAACATTGAAGCAGGGCTGGGACAACATATTCTGATGCCCAAGGCAAATAAGACATATAGCGCGCCCACCCCTCCCTTCACAATGTAAAATTCAGCTCATTCCATACCTTTTTGCGCCCCCTTCCTGCCTGAGATGAAGCGGAGCCCTAGGCGGTCGCCTATCTTTGCCTACCCATTGTCCCGGCTCTGCATTGAAGTACAATACTTTTTTATATATAGCTTAAATGTTTGCATGACATGACTATAGAACGAGCATCTCATTCATACAAAGCTAATTGGCCCATAACAGCTGATATAAGTGGTTTAGTAATTTAGCCTATATCTGTTTGCTAAAACCCAGAGAAATAGAAATGTAAGCCACAAGGGTGAAAGTAAATAATTTGCTTGACTCTGTCTATTGTACTAAAATGAATAGTAATATGCAGATATCTTTTGGTTAAGAAAGCAATACTCCACTTTAAAAGCATTATTCAAGAAGCAATACAACCAATAGTTATCCCCTGCACTGTAAAACTAGTGATTTTACTGCTCAGATTTCAGAGCAGCTTGCAAATGAATTACTCAGCTTCAGCCAACTCCTTTGATTCTTTATCCTCGGGCTGACACTGACAGTTTGGGTCCATTAATGTAATCATCTGCAGGAATGCATGTCCACCAATGCCACCCACTAACAAGCAATCTGTAGAAATGGATGATCACAACTGAAAAAAATATTGTTTGCAGCTCATTCTTACAATTGCACAATGCCACTAGTTGTTTTCTTCAAAAGGTACAACATTTAACCCTGGCAAAGCATGTAATGTGGAATTGTATTCACTGTCTATAGCAGCAAATCTAAATAAAATCATGCAATACAATGCTTATATCGCCAGAATGTTTGCTTATAAGAAGGGCACATCTTCAGTAAAGACACATTGCACTTAATTGTAAGAAAAAATTCATGTGCCTTAGATTAGTGACAATGAAGATAAACAGATATACCCCAGTATAATGGATGGCTTCCTCTTTATTTTATTTTCA
Source organism: Phyllomedusa bahiana (assembly GCA_025379985.1). Taxonomy (NCBI): domain Eukaryota; kingdom Metazoa; phylum Chordata; class Amphibia; order Anura; family Hylidae; genus Phyllomedusa; species Phyllomedusa bahiana. Next base: position 27,943 of record JAODAL010004123.1, read on the forward strand.
ATCTGTAGTACACGTTGTTCTCTATGAAGCAACTATGATTTAATTTTGATACCGAACAGGAAACAGCAGCGCTCAGACCTTTAAATGAAGCCCTGCTAATTGCGCTATTTTGAACCCTCAATATGTAGTCATTATGTGCCATGTGTATGCTTGTGTTTTGTATGCTTTCTCCCGATCTGTCCTGATATGTGAATCATAACAGAACGGCATCTTGCCTGTTACATGGAACAGAGAATGGATTTCCTAAAATAATGCTGTAGATCTACGTCACTGTTGCCAGTGGCATCCTCTGCTCGCTGAATACCACATAACTGTAGGAGACTGATAAATGCCTCAGCAGTGAGACCAGATTCAGCTACATAGTATAGAAACTATCCACATAAACTACACTGATCAAGGACCATTAATTGTTCAATAAGTCAAAACCATCTGCCTTACTTTTTACAAACTGTTCTTATTTTCCTATTGACAGATGATACTATTTCTTATGTGACTCTGCTAGAATAACCTTAACATTATGTTCATAACCAGGTTTTTTCACATGTGAGCTACTTTAGAAAAGAAAATTTTTCAACCATCCTCCCATCCTTTTAACCATTTCAAAAACCTAAGGCAATATCGTTTATTTCTTTCCTGCTTCTTCATAGCTGTTGCACTTTGAAGTTACTGTATGTATCATGAGATACCCAGTCATCTGGGTTATGTAAGGGTATGTTCACACGGGGTAATTTCGGCATGCATTTCGGCACGTATTTGCGCTCTAATACGTGCGAGATGCACGCCGAAATTACAGTAATCCATAGTTCTCATAGAGAACTATGGATTATGCCTTCTCTCCCCGCTCGTACAATACGATCATATTGTACGTGCGGGGAAATAAGTGACATGTCAATTATTCGCGCCGAATACGCACCGCGAGTAATGGATGTCAATGGGACCAGCTGGCTGCCGTCCCCCCGCTCCGCGGGAGTCCACGCGTATCACCGCAAGCTCCCGAAAGACACGATGTACTGAGGTGCGTACCGTACATAGCCTAATAGTACCTCTGTTAGGTCATACAGTATCTTGCATACCAGGCACTGAAGATGTCAAACAGATGAAAGGAGACCAAGAGAAGTCACTAGCTATCATGTCACCTCCAGATATCCCAGCATAACACCATCTCCGCCAATACCCCTCTAAAAACCATCGTACAACTAATATATCTTCATGTAGGGCCTCATGTATGAAAACTGTCTAGGTCTAAGACTTTCGTTGTTGTCCATAGCAACAAATCAGAGCTCAGCTTTTATTTCTTCAGTGCACTATATGAAATAAAAGGGGAGCTCTGATTGGTTGCTATAGGCAACAAAGACAGTCTTGCTGCTAGACAGTTTTCATACATGAGGCCCATGATCTCCTATGGTACTATATGACCAGTAACCAATTAGACCAAAAGGTTCTTAACCCCTTCCTGCCGCAGCCTGTTTTTTTGTGTCATGTTCGTTTTTCACTCTCTGCCTTCCCAGAGCCTTAACTTTTTTGTTTTTCTATCTACATAGACATATGAGGGATTTTACTTTACATAGTTACATATTTACATAGTTTGTAAGGCCGAAAAAGACAGACGTCCATCCAGTACAGCCTATTGGGCTAAAGTGTTGATCCAGAAGAAGGCAAAAGCCCCCATGAGGTAGAAGCCAATTGTCCTTGTTTAAGGGAAAAATTCCAATCTGTCAATCAGAATAAATCCCTGGATCAGTGACTCTTCTCCAGAATCCTAGTCACTATAACTTGTTATATTATTACACAGTAAAAAATGCATCCAGACCCTTTTTGAACTCTGTTACTGAATTCACCATGACAAGTTCTTCTGGCAGAGAGTTCCATAGTCTCACTGCTCTAACAGTAAAGAATCCCTTTCTATGTTTATGTAGAAACTTTCTTTCCTCAGGACTAGAGGATGTCCCCTTGTTCTAGATACAGTCCTGGGTATAAATAGATCTTGGGAGAGATCTCTATATTGAACCTTGATATAGTTATGCCCCCCAAGCCACCTTTTCTCTAAACTAAAAAACTCTAATCTTGCTAATCTTTCTGGGTATTGCAGTCCACCCAGTCCTTTTATTATTTTTGTTGCCCGCTTTTGTACCTGTTCAAGCTCTACAATGTCCTTCTGGAACTGGTGCCTAAAACTGTACAAAATATTCTCTGTGTGGCCCTAACCAGTGACTTGTATAAGGGGGAGAAATAATGTTTCATCATGGCATCTATGCCCCTTTTAATACACCCTATGATCGTGTTTGCCTTGGCAGCTGCTCCTGACACTGGCTGCTACAATTAAGTTTACTGTCAAACTAGGTTTTCCCAAGTCCTTCTCCATGTCACTTTTACCATTTGTTTTTCCATCTAACATGTAATTATTTGATGGATTTTTCCTCCCCATGTGCATAACCTTGCATTTATCTGTGTTAAACCTCATATGCCAGTTCTCTGCCCAGGCCTCCAACTTATCCAGATCTCTTTGTAATAAAACATTGTCCTCGATATTACTGATTACTTTACAGAGCTTAGTATCCCTGTGTAAGATCATTAATAAAAATATTAAAGAGGATAGGGCCCAATACTGAACCCTTTGGTACCCCACTAGTAACAGGGATCCAGTCTCATTATGTACCGTTAATCACCATTTTGCGGAACAAAATGTACTTTCTAATGAAGTCATTCACCATACCATAGAATATGCAAGGAAACCGGCAAAAAATTCTAAGTGAGGCAAAATGGGAAAAAACATACTTTTCATGTTTGCAGAAATTTTGATTTTACCGCGTTAAATCTTCGGTATAAATGATGTGTTATCTGTGTTCTACAGGTTGATACGAACCTGGCAATACCAAACATGGAGGGTTTTCATTATGTTTTGGTACTGTTAAAAAAAATCCAAACATTTTAAAATCGTTTTAAAGTTTTGCCACAACGCCATTTTCTGTGACTAATAACTTTTTTGTACTTATACCTACGGACTTGAGTGAGGGTGTATTTTTTTGGAGACTGAAGTGTACTTTTTATTTGTACCAGGTTAGAACACATGCAACTTTTTTGATCACTTTTATTCCAATTTTTAGGGGACGTGAAATGACCAAAATAACGCAATTTTGATATTTAGAATTTTTTACTTCTATGATGCTCAGTGTACGGGAGAAATTATGTTATATTTTAAAAGATCGGACTTTAACAGATGCAGCAATACCAATTAACCAATTGTAACTTTTTTCATTATTTTTTTTTGATATTTCTAAAATGGCAAAAGGCTACATTGCAGTTCTGATTTTTCTTTGTTTAGGAGATAAAGGAGATTTTATCTACTGCTTGTGTACAGAAGTTTCTCTAGTTTACCGACCACCTCTCTCTGCTCCCCTTGCTCCATCAGCCCCTCTCTGAAAATGGTAACTTCACTCTATGCTGTGTGTTATCCAGGGGCGTCGCTAGGCTGTTTTATTCGGGGCTCGGGCCCCGAATAAAACCCCCTGTGCCCCGAGTCTCCCCGGGCTCCAGGCCTCTGCGCTGGCCTGGAGCACCGACTGGCTCTTCAGCTGCATGTGCGTCGCTGGACGCACACACAGCTGGGGGTTTTCTGTGGGCAAAAGAGCGAGCGCTCCCTGCCCCGCAGACAGTGTCGGACCCGCAGGTCCTACACCGCGAGGTGCCGGGTCCTCACAGCGCTGAGGACCCGCCGGGGCCCCGTGCGCCTCACCGGCAGTGTCGCGATAAACATCAGGGTCATCGCGACGCTGCTGTCCTCGGGCGCACACGCGTCATAGGCCGTGCGCCCGAGGAGCTGCCGGAGGGCGTGGGCTGAAGAGGCGGAGGGGGGGGGGCGGACTCGCCGGGGAGTTAAGGTGAGTTTTTAATGTTGTTATTTTTATAGCGTTTACCTGCCTCAGTGCCCCTATATACTGCCTGTGCCCCTATAATGCCTGCCTGTGGCCCCCATATGCTGCCTGTGCCCCTATAATGCCTGCCTGTGGCCCCCCATATCCCTCCCTGTGACCCTATATGCTGCCTGTGGCCCCAATCCCTGTCGGGTGGCCCTATATACTGCCTGTGCCCCCATATACCTGCCTGTGGCCCCCATATCCCTGCCTGTGCCCTTTTATACCTGCCTGTGGCCCCCATATACTGCCTGTGACCCCCATATACTGCCTGTGCCCCCATTTTACTGCCCTGTGCCCCCATATCCCCTGCCTGTGGCCCCCAATTCCTGCCTGTGGCCCCATTTTGATGCCTGTGCCCCTATTTTCCTGCCTGTTGCCCCTTTTTACGTGCCTGTGCCCCCATATACCTGCCTGTGCCCCCATATACCTGCCTGTGCCCCCCATATACTGCCTCATTGCCCCCATATACTGCCTCAGTGCCCTTATTTTACCTGCTTGTGGCCCCCATATACTGCCTCAGTGCCCCTATACTGCCTCTGTGACCCTATATACCTGCCTGTGGCCCCATATACTGCCTGTGCCCCCTTTTTACTGCCTTTGGCCCCATATTGCTGCCTGTGGCCCCTATATACTGCCTCAGTGCCCCCATAGAATGCCTGTGCCCCTATATACTGCCTCAATGACCCTACATACCTGCCTGTGGCCCCATATACTGCCTGTGCCCCGCTATACCTGCCTGTGGCCCCTATATACTGCCTCAGTGTCCCTATATACCTGCCTCAGTGCTCCTATATACTGCCTCAGTGCCCCTATATTCTGCCTCAGTCCCCCAATACTGCCTGTGGCCCCATTTACCTGCCTGTGGCCCTATATCCCTTGCCTGTGGCCCCATATACTGCTTCAGTGCCCTATTTACCTAACTGAGGGACTGCATACCTAAAATTAAGGAGTTGCTGGAAAATGTGAGGATTCTAAGATATTTGTGTCCAAATCCTCAGGGACGAGTATTGGCCGGGAGCAATAAAGCTGTAAGGTGTAAAACCGGATGGAGAAGAAAAGGGAAAGTGAACGATGCTGATCAGAAAAGACGTCTCCGGTGAGTTACTAAATGTAACAAGGGTAATTCACTTATATGTCTGCAGATCTACATACAACTAGTATCTACCACTATATGGCCCCGTAATGGCGGTGGATATGTAATTTAGAGCCTTGTACAGCTGGTAGTCACATGTGGGGGTTCGCGTTTCGGTCACGGTCTGGCAGGATTATTTGAGCCTTAAGTAGTAAAAGTTTTGGGGCTTGGTTTTGTAGGAGTGTTTTAGTCACAATCACTTGTCTGGTAGATTTGCTCCCTGTATCGGTGGATTACTTGGTGACTGTTTTTGGGGTATTGTCATAAGAAGGTGAAAAGTTCTGAAAAAGTAAATTTGTCATTGGTGATTTTTACTGTACATGACTGCTGAGGAGATGGACGGGATCTGTGTGGGATGTGCAGAAAATTAGTGGACAGGAACAGAAAGGTTTTTCTCTGTAAAAAAACATCCGCAGTTTTACAATGAGGGGGGGAAAAACACAAAGGGCCCGAGCCCCGGATGTTTTAGGACCCTAGCAACGCCCCTGGTGTTATCTCTAACACAGAGCTTATTTAAGTTAATGACAAGCTTTAACCCTTTAGAACTCTGCAGTCTTGTGCACCACAATTTATCAATCTCCAGCAGTTATGTTAGTGTAACAGGCTCAGCTAGCTATAGCAGAGCTGATATGGCTATACGGCCCACACTGTGTCGCAGCTCACCTCCTACGGAAGGGTCTGCTACCTATCTTCCGTATGCCACACTTCCAGCCTCCTGCATCTTCCTGGCACTCTGCATCCCTTCTATGATGCTTCCCATAGGGGGTGCTCACGCTCCAGTTGAAGGGCTAGTGCACACTATTTTCTCTCCCCTGTCCAATCAATTGCAAGGTAGGAGTATTTCTGCAGGCACTTTCCCTTAGCCTTTGCCACTTTGTTAGTGTGCGTTGGTTAGTTCTAAACTCGGTTTCACTATACATCTTTTTGGTTTACATTTGGCTCTGTTTACTGTTCTTGCTTGTACTCCACCTACCCTGACCTTCTGCCTGTCTCCGACTAAGTTAGGATGCTGCCTGTCCTGACCTGCTGCTCATGAGCTGATTTTGCTTATGCTTATTCCTTCGGTTCCTCGTTCGCACACTAGCTGCCACTTTGAGTGACCTCGTAAGGTGTAGTGACCTGGAAGTTCCCTTGTAGCTTTATCCAAGCCCTCTTGTGGGTATTGAAGAGATAAGACCAGGATCTCCTTAGACTCCGCTCCCTGACAAGGCCATATGCCAAATTTGTGACTGGTATAGTAGGGTCCACTCCTGTCTGTGGCAAAGTGACATTAGACTGCATGATGAAATTGCAGATACAGGACTGGGAGCTACTCTGGAAGATAAATTAATGGGTTTTCTTGCTACAAAGATTATATCTCAAAGATGGGGAAAGTAAAAATAAGCACTTTTGCAATTGGTTTGCATTACCTAAGTCACTAAGTTAGTATAGCAGATATGAGCTTTTCTGTGCATCTAAAGCGATTTCTGCTGCAGCTGGATGGGACACGCCTCTTTTTCTGTGATTGGCTGACTGATATGTCATTCCGCCTGTTCGGACATGCCCCCAGATGGGAAACGCCCCCTTAGCTGTGATTGGCTGCCTGCACTCTGTGCTTACTCCCCTCTGAGCTGTGTAAATCAGAAGTGAAACTAACTGCCTGAAATGACTGCTGGCTCTATACTAATTTCCCAGCTCTAAGGTGAACGATCTGGGCAATAACTGACTATCTAGTTGATAGATTCACTCTTCCTTCATATAACACAGTCTTCTACCCAATGCTCCCCCATATAACACAGCCTTATACAGTCTGCTCTACCTCCTGCCTGATAACAGAGAGGGATGAGGGAAGAGGGCAGTGTGCATTCCTCACATGTGTTTCATCAGTTCAGGCTGTGTGTATAACTGATTAAACCATTACAGGTGCTCTGGTTACAGCAATACAGGGGCCCTAGTTAAAAGGAGCTTGTGCAGTCGAAGCAATCGAACTCTGCAGCCATGAGAACACTGCAGGAGCTCTGCAAAGCTGACGTCCTATCCCTTCCCCTGCTTCACACAGAATGATGATGTCACAACTATACAGTGAGGGGAGACTAGCTTGCTGGGAGGAGAGACATGCCTACAGAGAATAGAGACTAAACCCTGTATTTGAAACTGAAACAGATAGAATCAGCTCAAGTGTGCGAAAGCTTCAAATGGTAAAACCCCTTTAACCACTAAAACACCATAAAAACCCTTACCCTAACTTCGGACAAGAGTTGATTTGTTTGGGTGATTTTTGTGAAAATTTGATTCAATCCAAGTGTAATATCACGAATTTAGGTCAAATCTGACCGTGACCTGGATCCAAAATACAAAATTATTAGTTGGTCTTTGTTTATGTACTGTATATAATCCTTTTTATTATGCAAATTCGATATGGTTATAAAACTGGAAGACAGAAGAATTCACAGATTGTTCAGATCATAAAAGGTTGAAGCTTTTTACTTCACTGCAATGTCCTATAAACACTCAAGAACAAGTCAAAACTGTTTTCCTCGTTTAGTAATTCATCCAGATTGTGGTGAGATTTAATGTCACTGTGGTCTTGAATTATGGTCAATTAGCACTCTGATTAAATCTATTATCCTAAGATACCATGTCAAAGCACAGGATAGCAAATTGTCTAGCACTAAGCTAAAGTAGTAAACGTAATAAAAACTATAATCCTAAGGGAAAAACAAATCAGGGAGGGGCTTGGAGTTTTGGTGCAAGTAAGAAGCAGAAATAAGCAAGCTATAGCAAATATGGGTAATAGCAAGCTGTAATGCGAAGGTGGATTCGCTGGCCCACCGCAAGCGATGATAGTTAAGCCACGCCAAGGAGAGGAGTCTAAGTAGCCCCCGGTGTTCACCAGAGCCCGCCGCAAAGCGGGATGGACTTGGCTACCAGGTCGCTACCACTGACGTGACTTGCTTGCGGCGGCGGCCGGGGTAATGCGTGGTACAGAATCGGGATCTGGAGACATAGTCGGGGACAGGCAGGAGGTCAGAACGGGTGGCAGAGGTTCGTGGTCAGAGACAGGCAGAAGGTCAGGGCAGGCGGCAAGCAGGCAAGGTCAGGAAACGTAAGCAGGTGGACTGGTACACAGGTAGACAAGTCGGACTTCAGAATACAGACGAGGCACTCCAAACACACACCAACAAACTGGCAGTGAGTGCAGGAGGCGTGCACAATAAATAGGGTCAGCGGCCAGCGATGGACAATTATCGGCGCGCTATCCCTTTAAATCCCGACCAGCCGTCGCGCGCGCGCCCTAAACAGCGGGTAGGCGCGGCGGCTGTCAGAGCCAGACACAGGAGCGGGGACTGGTGAGTACGGGGTTTCCTGGGCAGGAGCAGAAGGACACGGGCTGCGGGCAGCAGCGGCACCCGCGCCAGACACCGTAAGCGCAGGGGGACGACCGCGGCGGGCCACGGCGCCTAGCCCCGTGACAGTACCCCCCTTAGATCTCCCACTCTTCATTTGGAATTTAGAGAGGAGATCAGGGGACAGGTTGGCCTCTGGTTCCCACGAACGCTCCTCCGGACCGAAGCCCTTCCAGTCAATAAGGAAGAACCGTTTCCCCCTCACTCTTTTCCGCCAACACCTCCTTGACCTCAAAGATGTTATCTGTATTAGCGACAGGAGAAGGCGAGACAGATCTACGGGAGAAGCTTGAGGAGGGACACGTGGAAGGCGTTCGGGATACGTAGGGTCGGGGGCAAGCGGAGCTTGTAGGAGATTGGGTTCAGTCGCCGAAGTACCACAAAAGGGCCCAAGTATTTGGGGCCCAACTTGTAACTGGGCACTTTGAAGCGGATGTACTTGGTGGATAACCAAACCCTATCGCCCGGCTCAAATAGAGGCGGGGACCTACGATACCTTTCAGCCTGGAGTTTGGTGCGAGCAGAAGCCCGTAGCAGGTCCTATTGTGTGAGTTGCCAGAGAGCCTTGATGTCCTTTACTTGGGCATCCACGGCAGGGACAAGAGACGAGGTAGCTAGGGGGAGAGGTGGGTGGGGATGTAACCCAAAGATGACAAAAAAGGGGGCGGCCCCAGCGGATTCCAAATCTAAAGAGTTATAGGAAAACTCTGCCCAGGGGAGAAGATCGGACCAGTTATCATGACGAGCGGACACAAAATGCCGCAAGTAGGTACCCAACACCTGGTTAACCCTCTCTACCTGCCCGTTAGTTTGAGGGTCGTATGCCAAAGAAAAATCTAGCTGAACCTGCAACTGACAGCACAGCGCCCGCCAAAATTTAGCAATAAACTGGACTCCCCTGTCAGAGGCAATATGCAAAGGGAGACCGTGCAATCGGAAAACATGACGGAAAAAATGTTGGGCCAGCTGGGGGGCAGAGGGTAGCCCAGGCAGAGGGATAAAATGAGCCATTTTGGAGAAACGATCGGTCACCACCCAGATGACCGTGTTTCCAGATGAGGGCGGGAGATCTGTAACAAAGTCCATGGCGACATGGGTCCAGGGTTTTTCCGGCACAGGGAGAGGCTGAAGAAGGCCCGCGGGTTTGAGACGAGGGACCTTATTACGGGCACAGGAGGTGCAGGCCAGATCAAAGTCCATGACATCTTGAGAGAGGGTGGGCCACCAGTAATAACGGGAGACCAGCTGTAGAGACCTATGGACTCCTGGATGCCCAGCTGTTCGGGAAAAATGTCCCCACTTCAGGATTCTAGGCCGCAAGGCAGGACGCACATAAGTCTTCCCGGGGGGCAAGTTTCGAAGATCCACGGGAGCAGCCATGACGAGCCATTCTGGAGGGACTATTTGCTGTGGAGGAGACTCAAGACCCACCGTATCCGAGGAATGAGATAGGGCGTCAGCTATGACGTTCTTCCCGGCTGGTCGAAAGTGCAGTAGGAAGTGAAAATGGGCAAAAAAGAGTGACCATCTGGCCTGCCGGGGATTCAGGCGTTGAGCCGACTGAAGATATAGGAGGTTTTTATGGTCGGTGAAGATGTTAATAGGATGACGAGCCCCCTCCAGCAGGTGACGCCACTCTTCTAGAGCCAACTTTATGGCCAGTAATTCGCGATCACCAATGGTATAATTCTTCTCGGCAGGAGAGACAGTTTTGGAGAAAAATCCACAAGTGTGCAGTTTACCCGAGGAGGATCTCTGCAGGAGGACAGCGCTGGCACCCACAGAGGAAGCGTCCACTTCCAGAATAAATGGGCGGTTAGGGTCCGGGCGAGACAGAACTGGAGCAGACATGAATGCAGATTTGAGACGGTTGAAGGCTTCTTGAGCTTCAGGGGGCCAGGATTTGGGATTGGCATTTTTCTTAGTTAGAGCCACCAGGGGTGCCACAAGCGTAGAGAAGTGTGGGATGAATTGTCTATAAGAATTGGCGAATCCCAAAAAACGTTGAATGGCCCGAAGGCCCACCGGTTGTGGCCACTGTAACACTGCGGAGAGTTTTGAAGGATCCATCTGGAGACCCTTATCAGAGACGATTTACCCTAAGAAGGGTAAGCTCGTACATTCAAAGAGACACTTCTCCGGTTTGGCAAAGAGCTGATGGGTGCGGAGTCGCCTGAGGACCTGGCGGACGTGGTGGCGATGAGTTTTAAGATCAGGAGAAAAAATTAGAATATCGTCCAAGTAAACAATAACACAGTAGAGTAGGTCCCGGAAGATCTCGTTGACAAAGTTCTGAAACACAGCAGGGGCGTTGCAGAGACCGAATGGCATAACCAGATACTCGAAGTGGCCATCCCGCACATTAAACGGCGTCTTCCACTCATCGCCTTCTCGAATGCGAATTAAGTTATAAGCACCGCGTAGATCCAGCTTGGAAAAGATTTTAGCACCACGCAGGCGGTCGAAAAGTTCAGAGATCAAGAGCAGAGGGTAGCGGTTTTTTACTGTAATTTTATTTAAGCCCCAATAGTCGATGCAGGGCCGGAGAGACCCGTCTTTTTTCTCCACGAAAAAGAAGCCGGCTCCTGCTGGAGACGAGGAATTACGAATGAAGCCTTTACGGAGGTTCTCAATGATGTACTCTGACATAGCCTTAGTCTCCGGGACGGAGAGGGGATAGACCCGGCCCCGGGGATGAGTACAGCCAGGTTGTAGATCTATGGGACAATCATAAGGCCGGTGTGGAGGAAGAGTTTCGGCCTGTCTTTCCGAAAAGACGTCAGCAACGTCCCAGTATGGCGTAGGTAGGCCTGGTGGAGGCTTGGTGGATTTCAGTGAGGTGACCCGAGGAGCAGGTTGCGACAGGCAACGCGAGAGAAACGCGGAACCCCAACCCATGACTTCATCTGTGCTCCAGTCCAAGGTCGGGGTATGGTCCTGCAACCATGGGAGGCCCAGAAGGATTTCAGACGAGGATCGAGGCAGGACGAGAAGTTGCAAAGTCTCCATGTGAAGAGCCCCAATCTGCAAGGTGAGGGGAGCAGCGCGGAAGCGGATAGCGTCCTTAAGACATTCGCCACTGACCGACGAGATGAACATAGGCTTTTGCAACGGAATCACTGGGAGACGAAACCTGGTCACAAGTTCGTGGCTTATGAAATTTCCTGCAGATCCTGAATCAATAAAGGCGGTGGCCTGAAAGGTGCTGTCCGGTGAAACACCAATACATACGGGTATGGTCAGACGGGGAGAGGCCGCTCTGACACCTAGGGTTGCCTCTCCTACGAGCCCTAGGTGCGTAAGTTTCCCGGGCACACCGGACAGTCCCCAATAAAATGACCAGAACCGCCACAATAGAAACACAGCTGCTTCTGACGATGCCGTGAACATTTCTCCTGGGACAGGTGGGCTCAGTCAACCTGCATAGGTTCTTCCTCGAAACCATCGGAGGAGGAAGAGGTGGCCGCTGGAAAGTGGGAGCCAAGCAGGGTAAACGGCGTGGACGGACGACCTCCCGTTGAAGGTGGAGCTCTTGTTGCCTTTCGGCGAACCGAATATCGACTCGGGTGGCTAAGTGGATTAAGTCATCCAAAGCAGCTGGTAGATCCCGAGCGGCGAGCTCATCCTTGATTCGTCCCGAGAGACCTTGCCAGAATGTCGCCACCAAAGCTTCGTTATTCCAGTCCAGCTCCAACGCGAGAGTGCGCAACTGCACAGAATACTGACCGACCGTGGTGTCGCCCTGACGCAGCCGGAGCAGTGCTGCAGCGGCCGAAGAAGTACGGCCTGGTTCCTCAAAGACTGTGTGGAACCCCCGGAGGAAGGTTTGGAGGTCAGCTGTAAGAGGATCCCCTCGATCCCATAGTGGCGTGGCCCAAGCCAAGGCTTTTCAAGACAAGAGGCTGATCATGAAGGCCACCTTGGCACGCTCTGTAGGGAATTGATGCCCCATCATCTCGGGTGGATGGAACAGTGGCTGATGAACCCACGGCATTTCTTGGGGTCTCCATCGTAGCATGAGGGGAGTGGCAGATGCAGAGAGGGTCCCGAAGCCGGAGCAGGTAGAGCAATGGATGCCGGAGCAACGGATGCACGTGTGGCGGCGGCAGCCGGAGGAGGCCGCAAGGTTCTGCATCATGGCCGTAAGCTGGTCAATACATTGGCTCTGCTGGGCGACTGCCGTCGTGACATCCCGGAGGTCGGGCAGAGGTACCCTCGCGGAATCCATGGCCAGTTCATACTGTAATGCGGAGGTGGATTCGTTGGACCACCGCAAGCGATGATAGTTAAGCCACGCCAGGGAGCGGAGTGTAAGTAGCCCCCGTGTTCACCAGAGCCCGCCGCAAAGCGGGATGGACTTGCTGCGGCGTGAGACTACCAGGTCGCTACCCCTGACGTGACTTGCTTGCGGCCGGGGTAATGCGTGGTACAGAATCGGGATCCGGAGACGTAGTCAGGGACAGGCAGGAGGTCAGGACGGGCGACAGAGGTTCGTGGTCAGAGACAGGCAGAAGGTCAGGGCAGGCGGCAAGCAGGCAAGGTCAGGAAACATAAGCAGGCGGACTATTATTATTATTATTATTTATTTTAAAGCGCCATTGATTCCAGCGCTTACCATTCGATGGCGTGGTTTACATACATTAATAAGTCAAACGAGTCAGGATAAGGATAATGACAATTGGCACGACAAAGGGGGGAAGGACCCACCCGCGAGGGCTTACAATCTACAAGGAGGGGGAAAGACAGGGGGTAGGGGGAGACATGTCTGTGGGGAAGTTGACAAGTTTAGTGAAGGTTAAGGCAAGCCTGAAGAAAGGGTTTTTTAGGTTTTCTTTTGAAGCTGGGAAAGTGGAGGGGAGTCTGAGTGTTGGGGGAGTGAGTTCCAGAGTGTGGGTAAAAAACGGGGGAAATCTTGGGGACGGTTGTGTGAGGAGCTGTTAAGAGGAGAGCAGAGGAGAAGGTCCTGTGAGGAGCGGAGAGTGCGTGGGGGGAGATATTTGGAAATTAGGGCAGAGATGTATGGAGGGGAGAGGTCATGGAGAGCTTGTAGGTCATGGTTAGTAGCTTGAAATGAATTCGCTGGGCAATGGGAAGCCAGTGAAGGGATTGGCAGAGGGGAGAGGCAGAGGAGTAGCGAGGAGAGAGGTGGATAAGACGGGCAGCAGAGTTAAGGATGGATTGGAGGGGAGCGAGGGTGCTAGCTGGGAGGCCACTGAGAAGGATGTTGCAGTAGTCTAGGCGGGAGATGACAAGGGCATGGACCCGCATTTTTGTAGTGTCATAGCCACGGGTAGACAAGACAGACTTCAAAATACAGACTAGGCACTCCAAACACACACCAACGAACTGGCAGTGAGTGTAGGAGGCGTGCACAATAAATAGGGTCAGCGCCCTAAGCAGCGGGTACGCGCGCGGTGGCTGTCAGAGCCAGACACAGGAGCGGGGACTGGTAAGTACGGGGTTTCCTGGGCAGTACCAGAAGGACAAGGGCTGTGGGCAGCAGCGGCACCTGCGCCGGACCCCGTAAGCGCAGGGGGACGGCTGCGGCGGGCTGCGGCGCCGAGCCCCATTACACAAGCATTGTTCTCTAGTGCCCATATTTTCTGTAAAGCACATACTTGTGAACTCTCTCAGTATCTTCAGGAGACTCCCAGGTGCTGCTTAAATGGTGCAGTACCTGGAAAAGTAGATCCTTTTGGGTTTCACCGGAGAGATGGTGTGACTAACCCAAAGAAGCGGAGCCCCAGGAAAGCCCCCAGTATTCAACAAAGCCTGCCACAAGGTGGGTTGCACTTGGCTGTGGGGGACTCCCAGGTCGCTTTCCCTACTGTGGCCCCTCGCGGTGACAGCCAAGTGCCAGACGTAGAACTGCAGGAATAGGCAGAGGTGACGAGTCACAGGCAGGAGCAAACTGGAGTAGCAGCAGGTAACACAGGAATCAGGATGACAGTAAACGCAGGTGATGGATAGCAACAGAGGTCAGGATCAATGTGGAAACATCACTAAACATCAACAAACTGACCCAGAGCACAGGCAGGAAGTTCCTTAAGTCCCGGTTTTGAGTAGTCATTGTCCCAGTAATTAAGTACTGCCCCTTCAAAACTTGGCAAGCCAGTTGGCACAAACTCTAGGGAGGGCGCGTGCCCACAAAAGACACCAGTAGCAGCGAGGACCAGAGCAGCAGCAAAGGCTTGAAAAGGAGCGAGAAAAGGTGAGTACACACTAAGAGGGGGGTCTGAAGTCTTGACAGGAAAACGGGCATGTCCTCAGTCCAGAACGGGGACCAAGGCATGGACCGTGACAAGGCTTATAAGCTATGCCCTCTGTGGAAGCTAGCTGCATTGTACGGTGAGACTCCCAAAGTTATGGCTTGGATCAGAGCTAGCTACATACCCTGCCAAACCCTAGATGCCATAGTCAATAGCATTCGTATTATCTAGTGGATTGATGGGGGACAGGTCTCCCTCTGTCAGCAATTTGCACATCTGAAACACCATTGCCAGCAGGCAGCAGGAGGCCAAACAATAATATATAGGTCTGCCATGTACAGAAGGCTAATAGCAGCTCAAAAGGATTGTAATGAGCCCTGAAGTGGTTGTGTTGAGCCCAATAGCAATTGCAGTAATAGCAGTAAGCCCTTTGGTTGCCTTGTATCCACATGCTTATGCCACATACTGACATACTTACATAGTTACATAGTACGGTTGAAAAAAAGACAAATGTCCATCAAGTTCAACTAAAGGTGGGGAAAATGAGGGGGGAAGGGAGGGAGACAAAGATTTCAAGCCCAGCCTCCCCACTGGTGAATGCCCTGAAACCCACAAGGCAAGAAGCAGTCTGCTCCAGGTTCTTGCCCCTATTGTAGTTTCCACACAGTGCACACACTAAAGCTTCTTTAACACTGCCTTCTTTACAGTGACATTTAAAAATGTTCATAGAAGAATGGAGCAGATTTGTTTGGACCGACCTATGTTTTCCATGCTGGTTTAAAAAAAATAAAGAAAAAAAGTAGTAGTAAAATGTAACACCTACAATCTTCACAGTAACTTTGTCGCATCTGTGGCTGTCTGAACGCCACAAATGAAAATCCACACCAGCCAATTTATGGTGTACTGAGGAGACCATCCTCTAACGTTTATCCCTACTCACTTTCACTAAAATTGCCATAAGCAGTGTAAAACCACAAAAAGTTTAGCAAAAAATGCTGGTGTAAAAATTGTGAGAAAACTGTTGCACAAGCAGTAATAATTCCCCCCACAATGCCTATTTTGTAAAATCAGGACAACTGTGTCAGTCCATTTAGCTTACCCATTATTCTCTATAGCCATGTCATTACCAAAATTGTCAACAAATATGGTATCAATAAAGTTAAAGGGGTTTTACCACAAAGCAAAAACCGTGAGAGTGGCCGCTTGCAGCTAGCCGCATGTGAATGAGGAGAGTGGCCCTTGCGGCTGTCCTCCTCATTTACTTTTAAGGAAGCTTCTGAAGATAGCGAGTCTTTGAAAGCGCCCATAGAAGTGAATGGAGAGGATGGCCATAAGTACCGCCCTTTTTATTCACATACATGGCTGGCTCGCAGCTAGCTGTGAGCACCAGTGCAGGGGTTTTTACTTTGTGGTAAAACCACTTTAAAGTCCTAATGATCAGTAATTTCCAAATAGGATTATGTATTTAAAAGCTAATAGATGCTTGTTAAATAACTACAGAGATTCCTATATTCCTATCTCACACAGTAATACCTGCAGAATAGTTTCCATACAAGAATGCCACATAAGAATACAGTCACTACAACAACGTCAACTATTTCAGAATAAACTACACTCCTCCACACTCCTGAAAATGCAACATCAAGAAGGACAAGCAGTCAAGTTATGCTAATGATCACATTTTCAAGCCCCTTGCTCCAATCTGTAGCAGAAGCATAGAAGCAAGACTGAAGACAAAGTTTTTTAGCCACCTGAAACCATAAAAGTTGGAGCAAGTGATGTGGGATGATTGTGTGATGCCTCTTGTGTGCCAGTTACCACCACTTTTTAAACTGATAGATTTTGATTTTCCACTGCAGCAGATCGCTGGCCGCTTAGGCCAAGATGCCAGCACTGTTCATTGTTGTGTGCCCTGGTGGTTAGGAGAGCAACAATAAGCTGGAATGACAGCAAGAGGTGTTTAGAGGCGAACCTCTGCATGGATGGATCATCTGATTTAAAGAATAGCATATAGTGATCTACTCTGTACCACAAGTGAAATTGGATGTCACATCCCAAGCCTAAGGGGGCAAACAGTGTTTATACAAACCATCAGAAGGCGTCTGCACAACATTGGGCAAGGAGCTAGACATCTAGCTCTAAGGTTGTGTTCACACGACCACTGTCTTTTTTTTGGGCACGTAAGGGGACGACTTGTCTGCGATTTGCAGATTCAAGCCTCCCCTTTCACATTCACATTCACATGTTCTGCCCGAAAATCATCCGGAAGAATGAATATGGTCTACGTTGTGAGGGACGCCGGCGGGGGCAAACACCGTCTGGAGGACTATCCATGCAGTGTGCACTGCTGTTACACCGCAAGAGGACAATGGAGACTGGAATGAAGGTCTCTCCTCTTCATCGATGAGTCCTGCTTTTATCTCAAATTCAGTAATAGGAAGATATTCATCTGGACACCTGGGCAACGACATGAAGAGGCCTTCCAAAGGGCATCACATCAGTCCTTCTCCCAGGATTATGATGTAGGGTGTCATAATGTACATAAGCCAGACCCCACTGGCTTTCATTTCAGGTACACTAGCAGCATAGCGTTACATTGCCTTTGTCATGAAACCAGTTGCACAGCCATTTTTTCAGTGTCCCAGGAGCCGTTTTTCAACATGACAATGCCAGGCTGCATATTGCTTGTGCTACTATGAACAGACTGCAACCTAAACATGCTACCATGGCCTGCGGCCTCCCATTGAGCACATCTGGCAACAATTGCACAGGGATCTACCAGCAGACAACCTTGATGATTAATAGTCCAAGTGCATTCAGAGTGCCATAATGTTCCACAACCATTTATAACCTCACTGATGGTATGCCATTGTGTGGAAGTGTGTGTATTTCTGCATGTGGTGCTTACCCTCCATATGAGATGTTTTGAATATTTTGTTCCATTTTTTGCCGTTTGCATATCATTAAAATGACTACATGCAATTTCAGTGTTGAAACATGTATGTTAGAACCAAGGACGACTTGTATGAAGACTGTCAAAGTCTAAGAATTTCTTTGTTGCCCATAGTAATCAATCAGAGCGCCCCTTTTATTTTTTCAGAGCACTATATGAAATGAAAGGGGAGCCCATATTGGGTGCTATGAGCAACAAATAAAGTCTTATACCTAGACAGTTTTCATACATGTGGCCCCATAGTGAGTTGCTCCCTATTAAATCATTGAAGTTAGGATTTAAAGATTTGTTCATGTGTAGCCTTACTGAAAATAAACCCCATAGTAAAATGATTTATGCATAGGGGGGCATGTGTCCCAGAATCAATAGTAGATTAAAATGCATTATGGCACATATATCCTGCTATAAGCAGTGTAATACATGTGTCAGGCAAGCATACATGAAATTCAAGACAGGTCTGTAGTGTCATTCTTTACTACTGTTGTTACATAACTCATTTATTAATGCTCCAAATAATCAGCAGCTTTCAGAACTCGCAATATAGTATCATTAGTGAACCATGTAATTGTTAAGTGAATTTAGACTCTATTTGTACCGTATTATCCTATACATGGTCTGCAAGAGGTTTATCATCTGTATAGCACTACTACATTCAAGGCAAACACTTTCCATGAAGCTCATGAAGCCATAAACACAGTAGATGTAAGAGATGTAAATGTATTTCAGCACTTGAAATTGTGACATAGTTCTGCTATCATTTAAGAAACCCATGTACACAATTTGCATGGAGACCCATTTTTAGTGCAGAGTTTTGCATAGCTTTTACTCATATTGTCTAGTGAAACTATATATTTGCATAGTATGTAGAATGCTTTTTCAGTCATTTACGCATGACACATATTAAAAGATCCATATAATGTTTGTGCAGCAAATCTGAGTAGTGCCCCTAGACACAAAATAGTAAACCATTCCTGCCATGCTACAATGTCTGCCAATGTCAGCAGTAGAGGAGTTTAATGAATTGAAAGCGATTATCTATGGATATACAGTAGACTCTCCACTACACTACTATGTGCAAAGATAAAAGATTTTTTATTAAATGAATAAGTATTGTATACTGTTTGCTGTTAGGATATTTTAATAAGAAAAAGCTTCTACTTAGTCTGGCTGCTACTAAATCTAGACAAATACACTGGGCCTCATTTATTAAAACTGTCTAACAATAAGACTGTCTTTGTTGCCCATAGCAACTGATCAGAGCTCAACTTTCATTTTATCCAGAGCAGTTTACAAAATGAAGCTTAGCTCCAATTGGTTGCTATGGGCAACAAAGACAGTCTTACTCAGGGCGGCACAACATTTTCGGGTCACATTGTCATATTATACCTCTCCCAGGGGCCAAAGTCAAACTTAGAGGGGTATTCCCGTCTGAGACCTTTATGGCCCTTTAATTGTAAATGCTCAAAATGCCAGAGATCCGAATGGGCATCCCCTGCTCAGTGCTACACAAGATGCCTATTTTCCCTGTAGTTTTGGGGGGTTACAGAAGTGGCTGTTTCATAACTATAACGAGAGAGAACACCGCACATTTATAGCCTCCTCTCCAGCTCATCTTCTCCTCTTTGAGTTCTCAAACCTATCAGACATTTTTATCGTAGATCTTGTTCCGACTTACATCTGTCCCCTAGTTACAAACGGAGATTTATGGGGCATGCTGGCACTTTTAGGTCCATATTCCATAGCAGATAGTAGATGTGGAATGACAAGTTCCAGCATGCCACAGCAGCACATGAGGTGAAAATAAGGTGAAAATCTTCTAAACAAGGGCACAGACTGCAAAACAAATGTAAAAGCCCTTCCCAGCACTACCCAAAACAAAAAAAAAATTGTGCTGGAGTTACATTTAATAAATATACCTGTTCCAACTTACATACAAATTCAACTTAAAGGGTTGTCTCGCTACAATGATTGGGTTTTAATTAAAAGATCTTTAAAAAACAAGCAGCTTTGCAATATATTTCATTACAAATGCCCTACTGATTTTGAGCTAGCCCTGTTCATAGGTGTGCCTCAGCTTCTCAAATTTCTATAGCAGCCGACCTGTTGATCCTTATCTTACTGGCTGTCAGGTCTGAATGACTCATCACCTTTGAAGACAGGTCGGAGCAGAGAGCCCCTCCCGCACAGAATGCTTCTGTAGTGTAGAGAGCAGGAGGAGGACTCCCGGCTTCTATGTCCATGCTGCCTGGATTAACCCTGTGTGTGCCTGCTTCCTCCTGCTCTCTACACAGATTGAGCAGAGATGAGGCTGATCAATAGATGTGACAGCAGTGACCCTGTTTGTTACTATAATCATGATGTCTGTGGAGCTGTAACTATAATAATACTATACAGATTGTGAACAGTTCATGCTGTGCTAGGACACATCCCTGAGTAACACTTTGCAGCTTTCCTGCCTCTGTTCTGAGAGGGTTTGTTTTGTTGTTGCTGGAGATGTGGAGATATGTAAGCTAAGCAGAGGGTATAGGAACACTTGCAGCCCCTCTGTTCTGCTATTAGCAATCATAGACCTCTCTAGGCAGGCACACACAGGGTTAACTCTGGCAGCAATCCCGGATAGCTGCCTGTGTGCTGAGAGGAGGGGGGAAGAGGGAGGGGGACGAGGCAGAGACGCTAGCACGCCCCTCAATTCAACTCTCATTCACAGACAGAGGCTGAAAGCTATTAATGAGACAACTCCTTTAAGAACAAACCCACAGTCCCTATCCTGTTCGTAACCCGGGGACTGCCTTTACTCCTTTGATAAGAAATCCAGCCATGAAACAAAAACAGTTTTTACTGTATTGCTCATTTAGGCCACTTAAAATAACACATTCAGACCTATAGTGCCAGACAGAGTTCCCACCATAACAATGACAGCTATACAATGCCCATCATATAATTGACAGTTATGACAGTGCCGACAGCAACAGTGCCAGTGCCGATCATAACATATGCCAGCCACACAATGCCCACCACAGCAGTGCCAGCAATATAGTGCCACCACACTGCCATCAGCTATCAAAAGATGATTGTTACTCTCTGAAGTATGAGGACAGAGACAAAGCATGTTTGTGTCCTGATGGCTCAGGGCCGCACATAGGGAAATGGGGGTACACATGTTGTGCGTTCATGGTCTTTCTATTAGACAGTTTAAGGGGTGTTCCAATATTTTCAAAAGCACGTCAACCCATTGGAGATAACTGAAAAATAGTATTAAAAAAAGCACCTCACCTTTTAAATCCACTTGTTCCAGTCCCACTACTAATCCCATACCTCCCAACTTTTAGAGATTTCAAAGGGGGACACATTAGACCACGCCTCTAACCACGCCCAAACACTTGGCATCACACCAAGACACACCTCTAACTACGCCCCCACACATACATGCCAACTTTTTAGACAGTCAAAAAGTGAGACATTTTCAGGATTGATTTGTATCCAATGATGAGATATTAAGTAAATTGTTATGTAATATACAGCGAGGAAGCAATCAGATACTTTTTACAGCAAGATGGTCAGTTTATTGATGCAAATCTGTTTCCTAAATGAAAAAGAGGGAAATTTATAGCGCTAAGAGGGACAGAGGGACAAGGGTTAAAAATAGGGACTGTCCCTCCAAAATAGGCAGTTGGAAGGTATGACTAATCATGCTTAAGACATCACAAGCAATGCTCACATGACGCAGCCAATCACAGGTCTCAAAAGTTGGAACCGCTTTGATTATGTTAAGAGCACTGATTCTGAAAATGACACCCTTTTTTCCCTATCAGCTCTAGTTTTGGAGATCCAGCATTGCCACCTTCCCAAGTGTATGCCGCTGAAAGTACGGGTCACTCAATATCATTCTAAAGAAATGTTGGAGATTCATGTGAAACAGAAAAGACATACATCATGTAATCAACATCACAAAAATGGATGGGATTTTTGAACTCAGCAACACTAAAATACCTAGAATAAGGTCTAAACTTTGTTTCCCAGTGTAATTTTGCTACATCCTTAGACTGCCTAATCTAAGTTTACACTAACTAATTTTTAGACAGTAATAGTAAATGTGTCTCAATGTATTTAGCATCTTCATGTACTGGTTTAACTGCGGTGTTTCTGTAGCAAAATATGGAGCAATTGTTTGTCAGAATTTTTGAAGATATGAGAAAATCTGCAATAAATCAACAGTATATACGCAACATAAATTGAACTGCGACAGATTTAGAGTAGGTTTGTTACATTTTTCAGAAACGCAAGCAATTAAAAAATACATAATTTTTTTGACTGCCCCATATTTTACACGTGTTCCAAATTAGTTAATTACAAAATCAGTTGCATTAAAAAAAACTTGTGCGTTTTTGATACTGTAGAAATGCCTACAGAAATGCATGCAGTAATGCAACGTGTAAATCCAGCCTTAAAATCCACACCGCATATCAAATTCCATGCAGAATCCATAGAGATTTAATCTGCAGCATAGGCAAAAGATGTGTTATAATCTCATTTACTTTGCTGCTTCTGTCTTATACTGTGGGTTTTCAGCAAAGTAATCAGCTTGAAAAATCAACAACGTATACACCCCCGTTGGAACATACCCAAAGTCACGGAACATGTACTTAAATGTGATTTTATATTGCTAACATGACAATTTCTTGCTTTTACTATGCGATCTGCAAGAATTCTCTATAGATCAATTCACCAGAGAATCCATATCTTGCAAGCCTGTACGATAGGCAGCTCTGTATACAATAAATATAATGTCATTATTGCAGCCTGTTGTACAGAAATAATTACGATATGTAAATCAAGTCTACACTTAAATATATGGAAAAAGAGAGACTTCAGCAGCAAGAAGAGCTTATGCAACAAATTACCTTATGCTTGTCTGGCAATTTGGACTTTAAATGGTAACACTTCAAAGAATGCTAACTCAGATTAATGTAACTACTAGCAGTGTTTCAGTTGTATTCAACTATGTTATTCCCAGCTGAACTTGAGGGTTTTATGTTCAGTGTATGGCAAATTTTCTACTGCTAAACCATCAAATGCTAAATTTATCTAAATTACATACATTACTGTCAAGATTTATCTAGGCAATAGTAGTAAATATATTTGTTTATTCTGAAATGATAGGACAATACTACAGATCTTTTGCAAGAATATTTTATCTTTAATGTTGTTAAAAGAATTTTAAGATAATTTTAGAAATTGAGAAATAATTCAATATAGATGTTTGCTTTGTCTCATAATAGGTTATATTAGTCATATTAGTGAGACGGGAGGATTCCACCCTCACCGTCCTGTGTAGGAGAAACTATAAAAGACATAAAGACATAGCGGCAAGTCAGGCGGCAGCGATCCATCCATCTCTTCTCTAAACCTATAAGATTGCTGAGGAACAACTGTATAAGCAGCTAATAGAATTTTCCACAGTCTAGTTTCTTTGTTTTAATATAAGGAACAATTCTTTTTAAAGTGTATATTCACCTTTTATCTTGTTAATTTATCTTGCATAGCTCCTGAGTTACAAGGTTCAATAGGTTTCATGCACATCTATGCAGGTGTAAGGCTGGAGTTGGCAATCCATACGCCTGACAGCTGATGGCACCGGCATGCCAGGAAGAAGAGAAAGGTAGGGGAAAACCAGAGAAGTACTTCTGGTGGAGTCAGCACGACTAGAGAGTTGGAAAACAGGCAAATGCACCAGATATCAGGAGATGCCGAGCAAATGGTCACTATTTAGCCATAGAGACTAGGAGATATCAGCACCGGAGAGAGAAAAGAGGACATGGGAGATCGATGTGTGGAAAGAGAAGATTGTGTAACTTTTTACCCTTCAAGAGGTTTGATAGAGATAAGAGTCCACCTTATGGTGATTTACAAAACGTTCATTGTTCTTAAAATTGTCCTTAATTCATTAAATAAACCTGTTGAATGACATCAGTTGTTCCTGTGATGCCTCAATACTTGGGTATTGCACATGGAGCCGGAGGCCTAGCTCTGTACAGGGTTCACGAGAAACCATACTTATGGAGAGTTTCTCCTCGAGAAGCAATACTTTGAGGAGAGTAAACTGCATCTGATGGAACTTGGAATAGAATCAAAATAATGCAAACTTAGCCAACAGGACTGCCATCAGGAATTTCACAGCCTCCTGCCTATAACCAGCTCCTATCTTACATCATTATCAGCAGACCCCATTTTTAAATTTCATCAGGGTTCTTACTCATGGGTTGCTAATACCTGGTGTTTGATTTAGTGATTCAGTCTGGCCCTGTGATGTGGGGAAGTTTGGGATGCCCTTATCTTGTTTTATATAAGGCGATGTTCACACGGCTTATACACGGCGTAATTGCGGGATGGATTTCGCCCGCAATTATGGCGTGTGTACGGGGAGAGGCGGGGGCGGCAGCTCGCCAGCCCCATAGACAGCCATTATCCACGGCGCGTATCCCGCTGGGATAATGTGCATGTCACTTTCTCCCCGCTCGGCGAATACGGAGGGGAGACGGAATCCATAGTTCTGTATGAGAACTGTGGATTACCGTAATGACTTGGACGGATTTCAGCCATATTGCAGTGCAAATACGGCGCGCAATACGGCTGAAATGCGTCCCAGAATAAGCCATGTGAACGAGGCCTGGGCTGCCCCCTCGACCAAATAGTCTGGGCATCACTAGTAATCTGAAGGCCAGCATGGTGTACAACACTTAACCATATGATTGGCACCCTACAGAAGCCTTATCTATGTGCAGGTTTAATGCTAAGCTGCAACCCTCTCATGATTAGAAGACGAGTGGGGTTGTTCATCAGTATTTTGTACCTGTAAAACCTCCCCTGTATAATACTATGTTATGACTGTATCTTAGTTTGAACTGTTGTTTAACATTAGTTTTTATGTAAGTGTAGTTCCACGTAGTCACTCTCCACATGGATACTAAGGGCCACATGTATAAAACTGTCTAGGTCTAAGACTTTCCTTGTTGCCCAGAGCGCCCCTTTCATTTCATGTAGTGCTCTGAAAAAAATGAAAACGACGCTCTGATAGGTTGCTATGGGCGACAAAGACAGTCTTAGACCAAGACAGTTTTATACATGTCCCCCTAAGTGAGTGAGTGGCTGTTCATTAGTACTGTGCACCCTTGCAGCTTCTTCTATGTATCACTGTTTTTTCCCCTCCAGCCCAGAATGGATTTTTTTATTTTTATTAATAGCAGCAAGTATGGCCTTTTTCTGGTTATTTTAAGAAAATAATGCCACATTTTTCCGTGAATTGATCAGGGCCCATGATAGCAGTACGGCCCTGATATCATCCTTTCTTATTAAATCCCACTTTTTTAGGAATCTCTTACAAACTGGGCCATGAAACAGGTGAGATTTTATGCATACCCCACCCCCAAAAGTGGCTGTTCCAGAGGCATTCACAGAAAGATTTTGGGAGTTCCGAGGAGTAGGCCTTAAAGGGGTTGTTTCACTACCAGGATTGCTTTTTAGGTTAAAGGGGTTGTCTCGCTACAATGATTGGGTTTTAATTTAAAGATTTTTAAAAAACAAGCAGCTTTGCAATATATTTTTCATTACAAATGTTCTACTGTTTTTGAGCTAGCCCTGTTAGTATTACTTACATCAGCTTCTAAAAATCTCTATAGTAGCCGACCTGTGATCCTTATCTTACTGGCTGTCAGGTCTGAATGACTCATCACCTTTGAAGACAGGTTGGAGCAAGAGAGCCCCTCCTGCACAGAATGCTTCTGTAGTGGATGGAGGAGGAGGGAGGGGGGAGGGAGGGCTCTGGCGTCTGTGTCCGAGCTGCCTGGGTTTTAAACCCCGTGTGTCCCTGCTTCCTCCTGCCTCTACACAGATAGATTGACAGCAGTGACCTGTCTGTTACTATAATCATGATATGTCTTTGGAACTGTGACTAATACTAAAAACTATACAAAACAGCATGTGGAATACTTTATGTTCTCCTGTATTAGGGACACATCCTGATATAGTAACACTGCCCTTGTTGGTTGCTGGAGATGTGGAGACTTGTAAGCTAAGCAGGGGATATAAAACACATGCATCCCCTCTGCTCTATTAGCACACAGCTTCATATTTTCCCCTCTACACTCCTAGATCAGCCCTCTCCTGCAAACAGACCTAGGCAGGCACACACAGGGTTTAACTCTGAGAGCAAACCCCCTCCCCCCCGGTATAGAAGTTAGTAGCTGCCTGTGTGCTGATGGGAGGGGGGAGAGGGAGCAGAACAGACAGACCAAGAAGCACGCCCCTCAGTTCAACTTACCAGGGAAAACTGACAGGCTGAAAGCTCGTAATGAGACAACTCCTTTAAAGATCTTGCAAAAACAAGTCACTTTGCAATATATGTCCATTAACAGTGTCCTCCCTATTCTGAGATTTCCCATCTTGTATGGATTGCATCAGCTCCTCAGGTCGCTAAAGTTACAGACCCGATTGATCTATCCTGAAAGGCTGGTTTCTATAGCTACAGACCTGGCTTCTACTGCAGCCTAGTAGAAGCCAGTAAACACTCCCCTGAATTCAAAGTGAAACCAAGACAATAGGACGAATCAGTGTAGTGAGACAACCCCTTTAAGTATCCTAGATTTGTGGTTTAAAAGGTTGGCAAGTATGAACAAAGAAACCTCTGTATTCATCTGATTGACTGTAAAGGCATTCTGAGGCATTTTTAGTGGCACATGCACCCCTATGACACCTTTATTATGAATCTGTACAAAGTCCTTACAATGAATCCAAAGCAGCATTCACATTTCTGATAACAGAAGTGAATTGTCCAGCACTCTTGTAAAATAAACTTATTTTGTTTATGGAGCAATAACATAAAATGCATCCATGTATCCCAACTTAATTCTCGTTTTGAGCCTGAGGCTTAGTCATAGCATGATAGTTGTCATAGAAAACAGTTAACATGCCATGATAGGCATGACCCTAACAGCATAGCGTAACTCCTACAATGCCTTTCTCTGTCCTTCATGGACTGTTAAGGGATATTCACACATGGCAAATTTGGAGCAGAAATTTCAGCCAGTAAAAAGCAGCTATATCCATCTGAATGGGGTTGTTATGGCAGCAAACACATGGATTCCTACAAGTCTTCATCTCATTCAGACATTCAGATACACTGTCAGACATTTTTTGGAATTGTGTGTGAATTCAACCTTAGTTTTTTCTGGCAAAGTGATAATAAATTCTGATTGATTTGGAAAAGGCTCGCTATTGCTGGCGTTTGGGTGTATGATGCTCATTGTCAGTCGGGAATTTATTGAAAACATTAAAAATTTTAATAAGTTTTATCCAGTGATATTTTAAAAAAAACTATTATTATGTTTTTTTAAAACCATTCTCTATCTCTATTCCCTTGCCGTTTTAAAACCTAGAATCATACGCTTGGAATGAAGCTAAGCAAGGAAACCCCTTCGGATGTACCTGCTCTGAAAGCCCGGGGACTTAAATGGACTCTTTATGGTTACTAAGAAAACTAGGCTTAAAGGGGGTTTTCCCCAAGAGGGGTTTTTTCCCTCCCTTTCACACCTTTTCCGCGGGCCCCCTGGGTCTTGAGATGGGGGCGTTCTTGCTTGGGTAGTTTAAAAAACACGCCTCCAGCGGCACTTGTGACGTCATCGCGTGCGAGTCGTGCGCGCTCCCCGGCATCTAGAGCTTAAAGCAGGGAGCGGGGACAAAGACCCAGAATTTTGAAAAACGTAGAAGAAAAGGGGAAAGGGAAGGAGCAAGAAACTAAAACTTAAGACGTGACATGAATAGGGAGCGGGGCTAATCGGAGAACACCCAAAGCAGAGCCAATATCCCCAAGCACGTCCCGAAAAATTCTGTGGGCAGGAAAGGGAAGGGGGGGAATGAGGGGCCCACGACTGTCCCGGCCCGGGGAGGGGAGTATTTCGCATGTCAGGCCATGTGGGGGGGTTCAGAGGAAAAGTAAGAACCCGCAAGCGCGGCCAACAGGGGGGGTTGAACAGGGCGGCTCCAATGAAACCAGCTGTACACATTTATAAGGTAATGAAGGCTGCAGCTGTGGCACCTTACACTTTTTTTTTAATGAAAGCAATTAGGAAAGTGCTAAACTTATGATTTCTAAGCATCCACGTCGACTTTACATGGTGGGAAACCCCTTAAGCAACACAACAAAAATGGCGAGAGTACATTTTTTTCAACATCCATACCGCGAAGTAAAACTCTAAAAAAAAGGGGTTGTTTTGATGAACTGTGTAAAATTATGCAACGATGCAGAAATGAAGGTTGAATATCACCATATAGAACTTACACTTTTATTTCCTTATTAACTTGCTCACCAAATCCAATTAACCAATGATAAAACAAAAAAATGCTTATGACAAGCTTACTATCAAAAGGATAAAAAACCTTTGTACTTCCTTGAATTAAACAGAGTTTTATTAGCCATCAATATGACTGGATAGTATGTCTTGGGATCCCAGCTGTTTACAGCAAATATAATATATATTATATATATTATATTATATATATATATTATATATATATATATATATTTATATATCATATAATTTAATTCTTGGAGGCGATAGCAATATGCAAGAAGTACAGATAAAAGGTTAAATTTGTACTTTAACCATTAAAGTAAGCCTCCTAAACAATGGTGAATGCAGCCCTGGGTTATTAAACTTTTAGGATCAGTACAAGATAAGTAATGTAATGTGTTTATAAAGTTGTTTAACTTTGTATGTTGATTATAAAAATATGCATTACTTTTCTTGCAGAACAGTATAATTATAGTAATATTAATTTTACAACATATTTTGGATACACAGTGTTACCCTAATCAAAATATTTATACCGGTCAACAAAGGTCACACATTTGTCCTCTAGAACAAATTAGATACTGATTGATACATAGAACTACACCCACGGATTGCTATGCAATCTGCGGCATTTCGTTCATGCAGTCTTAATCACAACATACAATACAACGTGATTAGGTAGTTTGCTTTTCTAACGCTCCTATGGATTTCCATGAAGCTTCACAATTTTAATAAACAGCAGGTGCTTATCATGTACGAAATGTCGATGATCATCTGTCTGCATTCATTTAAAGCTAACAAATATGTACTTGCGATGCATTCCAGACACACAATGCTCTTTCATTGAATCTCAGTTGCTAGCGAATGTCAGATTTGCTTACCTTTCAGAAGTAAATTCAGTCCAGGTGAGCTGCTATGTGCTCTCCCATCTCACCTGGAGCTGCTAGATGAGGCCACGCCTGCCTTACATATGATGTCAGTCTCAAAATAAACATCTTCATCAAATATATGTGAGAGTTAAGCTGGTAGATCATATTCTACTGGAGCACGCATAAAAAAAAATTCCATAGCAACAAAGATGACAGCATGACAACCGCTGTTACTACTGCCGGAGCATTAAAAAATATACCCTTAAAAATACTCCTACACAGGGCTGCTTTCATGATATCAGTAAAGTGGGGACAGAATACTTCATGCAGAATATTTGCATTGCCACTAAATGAAAACTGAATCCCTAAATGCCAGGGGAAGGATGGTAAACATCAGATGTGTGAATGACAGTTCAGTGTAGTAGTTCTGCATTTCTGTGAAAACCTCTTCTTGAGTGCAGGCATGAAGTTGCATTGCGCAGTAAAGCCATGTCTGAAAAACTTCCAGTTCTCCTAATGTTGTACTATACTAGAAATAGCATATAGCTGGAATATTCAGCGAATGACAAAGCAGAAACCAATGCTAGTAACATAATTATGTCGTAATAGAGGATGTAGCTATGGTAGTCATTTTATGTATCAATATAACCAGCTTTTTTCCTACACATTGATACAAAGATAGAATAGATATTACTGATTTAATTAAAACTTGCCCTATGGTATATTCATTATCATATGTCACCATTGGGGCCCTACAGTCTAAAT
This sequence comes from Phyllomedusa bahiana, assembly GCA_025379985.1. NCBI lineage: Eukaryota > Metazoa > Chordata > Amphibia > Anura > Hylidae > Phyllomedusa > Phyllomedusa bahiana. The sequence goes on from JAODAL010004123.1 coordinate 57,517, forward strand.
TCCAAATTCATTTATCTGCATATTTTTTGGAGTGAAGGGGAAAGCGGAGTACCCAGAGCACACCCCCACAAACACTGGGAGAAGATACAAACCCCTACAGATGTTGTCCTTGGTGAGATTGGAACTGACGATCCCAGAAACAGTGCTGTCCACTGAGCCACCATGCTTTCCTACATCATACCACTACAACAAGTATGACCCAATGAGACATGGACTCTGGTAAGCTCTCTGAAGTTTTCATGTGGTATCTAGACTCCAAGACGTCATTAGAAGCAGATCATTTAGGTTGCAAGGTGTGGCCTCCAAGGAATGGATTTGTGTTTCCAGCATACTCCAAGGATGTTTTTCTGATTGAGATGTGGATAATTTGCAGGTCAATTCAGTACCTTCAACTGTTTGTCTGTTGTTCTTTAAATCAATCCTAAATTTGTTCACTGTAGACCTCTGAATAGAAATTAAGTATAAAGGGTGGAAACAGTTTCTCTTAAATCTAATCTCTCAAAGGTGAAGTATTAAAACGTCACTGTTGTTAATACCATCATGGCCACTTATTTCTGTGGTTGAACAAATTTAATTATCAGGTCATTTGGCATAAAAACAAATATGTCGACAGGAAATACTGACTTGCATACACTTTGTGGTTTTCATAGGGAACAGCTTATGGGGATATCGTAGCACCTATTCTTACCATTAAAGGGATATTCCCATCTCATTAATTAGCTTTAAATATGTTGGCAAAGGTAAATAAAGATAATTATCAAAAACATTGCTGTTCTGATTTTGATTTCTTTCAAAATTAGAGCAGTTCTTATCTCCTGCTTGTTTGAAGAAGGTTTCTTGGGTTGCTGAACACCTCTCTGTTTCAGCAGTCTTGGCCAAGATGATGATGTCACACCTTGCTGTGTCTTATCAGCATCACGTTAACACTTTAGAGCTTTGTGGCCTTGTGCCCTGCTGTTAAAACCCCTCTATTACCAATATGCCTCTAACCGGCTCACGGAGCTGTCTTAACAGAATTGTGGGCCCCTGGGCATAGCACTGAAGTGGGCCCTGTCCACATACATGACATTACACTTGGATATTCCTAGAGCACCCCCAACACACCAATATTATCATGCCACCGGCGGCCTGCAGCCTACAAGGCTATTTGGCAGGGCAGGGAGCCTTCGGCTCCCTTCTCCACCATGGTTTTTAACTGTTTGCACATCCTAAAAACATACAAACAGATAAGCAAAGCCAACCAAGGGATCCAGGGTATGTTTCTTGTATTCCTGGGAAACACATATACCACATGGGGCACCCATACTTGTGGGGCCCCCGGTCAACTGCCTATTGTGCCCAATGGAAAAGATGGCCCTGCCGGCTTAGCTAGGGAAAGCAGAGTTGAAATGTCAATCAGTGCTGTAGAACCACCCAGAGCCTAAACAGGAAGTGGGAACCCAAATCTGGCTGTGAAGAGCAGGCTCTGTCAAACAGCCAAATGTGAGAACCTCCTTAAACAAATCCTATCTGCAACTTTGACAGTAGTCATATAATGTAGGGGCAATTCCACAACCACAATGGAATCTGACCCTGACAATAAATATTCATTTAGTAAAAAGTATAAAGCACAAGCGCCAATATAGGAGAGAGCTGCTGAAAAAATGTCAAGGGATTACTCTGCCTATTTCCCAAACTTTAATTACCAATTATATATAGAAACAAATTACACCAGCGCTAACTCTTCTATATGTCTCCCAACTAAATGTAGCAACTTTCCAGAAAATAAAATAGCTCAACAATCACTGTTGATTGAAGCAATGGTGAACACCTGATCCAGTGGTTAATCCACAATCAGCTCTTCTACCCTAATCAACTCCGTATCTTACAACTAAAGGTCATTATAAAATACACATAAAAGCACCAAAAATAACAAGAACTCTTGCAACGTACCTAAAAGCTCTTTCCATAAACTGCGTCCAATCGTATTATATCCACACGACCACTTACTCGACAAAGTAAGGAATGGACTCGTGTTTCAAATTAACCAAGCGCTCCGGCCGGCAGCGCTCAGATATCCAACACGTAAAAACTAACTGGCAGACTAAGGTGATGTCAGCTAGACTACAGAGGCTTGTCCAATATAAAAATACCAACGCGTTTTGGAAGAAATCACGGCTTTCTTCATCAGGCTGCATTGGAATTGCCAAGCTAACATTAACTACCATCCCTTTCTTTCTGTCAGTTTAGATAAAAGCGATTAGATGTAAATATAAAAACTTTTAATCTTTATTATCAAAATATTTAAAAAATCACTAAATTCTCACTAGCATTATATAATCCTTAAAAGTAATAAATCCCAAAAGATACAATAATAATAATAATAATCCCTAAATAAATCCTTAAAAATATACATATTTTTACTTCTGAACGTTTTGAAATTAAAGATCATATTACATGTCAAACCAAAAATTTAATATATACGATAATATGACCATGTGATAAAATATATATAGGTAGGACAAAACGTCCATTATATGTTCGTTTGAGAGAACATTTTTATAACATTCAGAGAGGGTATTTAGGACATTTTTGCCACCTGCATCAGAAATCCCTAAAAAAATTAAAAATTTTTGGAATTGAACAAGTTTTTTTTTTTTTTTTTTTTTTTTTTTTGTTTTTTTTTTTTTTTTTTTTTTTTTTTATTTTTTTTTTTTTTTTTTTTTTAAATTAGGAAATGGAGGAAAGGGGATCTTATTGTTAAGAATGTCCAGGATTAGAAAACAAAATGGGATTTTTAAATTTAAATAACCCAGGTACCAAATGACTTAATGTTGACATTGAAATATTTGCATTTTAAATAAGGAACACAATGCATGATGGTACTTGCATTGTGTATTTTATAATGACCTTTAGTTGTGAGATAAGGAGTTGATTGGGATAGAAGAGCTCATTGCGGATTAATCAGGTGTTTACCATTGCTTCAATCAATAGTGATTGTTGAGCTATTTTATTTTCTGGAAAGTTGCTACATTTAGTTGGGAGACATATAGAAGAGTTAGCGCTGGTGTCATTTGTTTCTATATATAATAGATATTCATTATTAAAACATCTCCAGTCTCCTACATGTTTCTCTGATCCTCCCAATTTATGGAGATTTGTGCAATCAGGATAGTAAAATGTTAATGGCCATTATTAGGAGTAGGAACAGGCACCCTGACTGGTGTGAGGCTACACAGCACATAGAGTATGCAGCAGACAACAATCTGTGAACACCACACAATACATATCATTTTGGAGATGCTATAAACCAGTCATCATAACTTGTCCCTTGTTCCTTGGATCCTTATGCTTGCCTATTTTTCCCGCTTGCAGCACATCAATTTCAAGAACCGACTATTCACTTGCCTAGTATATCCCACCCTTTGACAGATGCCATTGTAACAAGATAATCAATGTTATTCCCTTCACCTGTCAGAATTCTAATGGCATGGCAGATCAGTGTATGTAACTGGCTGTATGAGATGGAAACCGTGAAGTAGAAAGGAGAAGGATGCCAGAGCCCACATTTATTCTGTTTCTAATAGCAATTTTGAAGCACATTTGAAGGTGGTGCACACGACAGATTGTCTCAGTAGAAGTTACCATGTATAATGCTGGCCAAGTGATTGCATCGGTTAGTACTTCCTGCCATTTATTAATGCTTGCTGAAAAAGTAGATCTTGTTGCAAAGTGGCCACAGTACAACACTATATAGCAGAAGGGTTGCCAGTCTAATTTTTCTGGACAACTTAACTAGAAATCACAAGACAACAAATTAGGAATCTAAAAATGAATCATTATAAGTAATGTATTTCTATTGCTCAGATTAGCAGCATAGTTACAATCAAAATGACCTGCAAAATAACTCCCTAGTTCAAATGAAATGAAACTGATATTTTGTTATGGATAATACCCAAATTTCCCTTTTTAACTTACTATCAGTGAATTTTCTGATGACTGACAACTTTGCACACTAATGCAAACATTAGCATCTTTATTAGTACCGTAGCTCCTGACAGATTACCCCCTTCCACTTTTTAGGCCGTGTCACAACGGCTTATCCCGAGGATTTGTGAGCCGTTATTGTGCTCACAAAATCCCGCCGTGAATAGGGCGGGCGGGGGCAGGGCCGGAGCGCGGGGGGGGCGCCGCTCCAGGCCCCATAGACAATGCATTGTTTACGGCACGTCCGCGCTGTAAAAAAAGTGCATGTCACTTTCTCCCCCGCGGCGGTTTGCCGAGCGGGAAGGAGCGACGGATTCCACTGTTCTCTATAAAGAGCAGTGGATTACCGTAATGACAGGACGGATTGGCACCGTACTGAAGCGCAAATCCGGCGCGGAGTACGGCGCCAATCCGTGCCCAAATAAGCCGTGTGAACGAGGGCTTACTTACAAAAACGGATTTGGTCGGAAAGATCATGTGAGACTGCACTGGTTTATGATTCCGGAAAGATCTTCTAAGGCTATGTTCACACGGCGTAATTGCAGAGTGTACAGTACGCCCCGCAATTGCGCTGGGTGTTCGGGAGTCGCGCTGATATGCACGTACTCCCGTGGCGTGGGGGGGGCAGCCCCATAGACATTCATTACTCGCGGTGCGTATTCGCCGCAAGTAATTGACATGCCACTTATCTCCCCATGCGTACAATATGATCGCATTGTACGAGCGGGGAGAGGAGGCGTAATCCATAGTTCTCTATGAAAACTATGGATTACCGTAATTTCGGCACGCATCTCGCTCGTATTAGACCGCAAATACGATGCGAAATGCGCGCTGAAATTACCCCATATGAACATAACCTAAGACTGAAATTCTGGTCCTGTGCACACATTGCATGGTCAGTTTCACATAAACATATCAATGTTACTTCTATATGGACACCAAATCCTAGACCAACCATGGTTCTAACAGCTTTAGGGTGCATTTTTTTGCGTTTTTTGTGCGTTTTGTGATGCGCTTTTTTTAAAAAATTTTTTTGCTGAAATGCACAGCATAAGTTACTGTGCATTTCTGCAAAAAAAAAGGAATACAGAAAGGCATCAAAAATGCACCAAAAACGCTCCATGTGAAAGCACCCTTATAGGAATCTTTGTTGCTGTAAGTCTAGGTTTTTGGACCTGTTTGACCAGATAGGAGCACAAAATGCCTCTGTTGGGCTTTTTGTACAATTAAATATATCGAATCCATATTTGTTCCTTTTTTCTTGAACAAAAACATTACTAGTACATTTAAATTATTTTATATATAATTTTTTTATGTGCATGATTTGCCTTTTATGTGAATTAAAGGTGTTGTCTCACTTCAGACACAATCACCTATACGCATCTAACTGGTTCAGCTAAGAAAAGCAGAACTAGCCCGGAGCATTGATTATCATATTACAATGGTGCGGGTCCAACCTCTGGGACCACTCGGCTCTACTTGGAACTCCTATATATTTCAGTGAGAGAGTCCTGACCACCTCTCTGTTCAGAACAGAAAGGTTTCAGGGCTCATTCTTTGATATCAATGTTCACACATGTTCACTTACTAAGTGGTGAAGTCAAGAGAATGGCACATGACCACTAAAGAGACTGATCAGCTCCAGTGATTATGTGCTGACTGCTAAAGGGGCACACTACAGGCAGCTTTAGCACAAGAACATGAAATGTTGAGTATATTTTTTTTATTTTATTATTCAATTCTAGCCCATATTTATTTTTTAAAATTAAAGGTGTTTTTTCATCACAGACATTGACGCATATAAATTGGATATGCCATCTGTGTAATACAGATCTGAGTCCCACCTCTAGGAATCGCACCTCCAGAATTTCCCGTTTGGAATAGAGAAGTGGAGAATAATGCTGTACTCACAACTCCCATTGTAAGTGAATGTACAAGCATTGCTACTTCGGCGTTTGGAACGGCGAGTTTTAGTGCCCAGTTTGGAGATAGATGCAGGTCCCAGAGGTGGGGCCCACACCAATCTGACATTGATGGAATATCCTGTTGATATGCCACCAATGTCTGAAGTTAGACAACCCCTATACGTTTTTTTTTCAGTACCCAGTATGTTCGAATGGATAACTACTGATACCATTTTTAGCCTATAGAAGTCAGTTGTTTCAATGTAAAAATGCTTGTTCTCTTTTTCATATAGCTCACATGTGCATATTTATTCTCTTTCTTTGCATCTGCTTATTAGCAATATTACCAAAACAACCAAAAAAACTTTCATTCTTAAAAAATGAACAGTACAATTCTGGAAAAAAAAATTAAATATGTATAGCAAAATACAATACAAGTACAGTACAAAATGGAACAAAAAATTGTTAAACGATTATCCATATTTTATCCATATACTGTATATTGATGTGGAAGTTTTAATAAGGCCTTTCACAGATGTGAAATCAGCCTTAGAGAGGCTCCATTCCAGTTTGGTCTCCTCCAAATCTTAATTGGTAGTGAGAACTTGCATAGAGATGTGGTAGACAACTAGACACCAATGCTACAACATTAGTAAACAAGAAAGTGGAAAATGTATCTGAATCATGAAAACTAGATAGAGGCCACATAATAAAGTTGATAAGAAGTGTGATGGGGTCATGGCATGGTGTTCCCCTCTTTTATGAACACCACAGTCCACAATAAGTAACAATTTCCATTTAGTTTGTCAAAAAGAGATAATGTGTGGTCTTTTTCAGAGTTCTTTTTATTTATAGTCCACAAGTTAGGAAAATCGGTAGTCATTGCAGTGGAAGCTGTGGGGAAGTTCAATAGTGTGTACAACATTTCTTTTGTTATTTTGACCCTTATATAGTTTGTATAGAGTGCAGATGTTGGATACAAATATTATGTGCTAGGCACAAAGATTTATTCCAGGATATTGTCCTCACTTTGGTGTGCACCCTTCCAGTTTATCACACTGGCCAAAAGTAAACTGACGCTTTTTCAATTTCTTACACGGCATCTCACAAAAGTGAGTAAACCCTTTACATTTTTTAAATATTGTATTATATCTTTTCATGGGACAACACTGAATATATGTATATATATGTATATATGTTCACCTGGCGTGTTTGATCCGTTTTTGGTTCCGTTTTGGATCTGAAAAACACATCCAAAAGCGCTACGGAAATTGCATCCAAAACGCCTATAACACGCAGCCTCTTGATTGGATGCATTTTGGCTGCAGCAGAAACGCGCCCTATAGTTTTAAATAGGGTGTCTGCTGTGTGAAACGGATCAAGAATTGACATGTCAATTCTTTGAACGGATCCGAAAGACGCATCACAAAGATGCATGTAAACACGCACCAGTAATCACTTGTCTGAACACTGATGCATGTTTTACATTGAAAACAATGTAAAATCACAGTACACATTGTTAGATGCGTGTTTGGGTCATTTTAGGGTCCAAAACACAGATTCAAACACACATCTATAAATGGATCCAAAAAACGGATCCAACACGCTGTGTGAACATACCCTAACAGTGTAAATTTGGTGTGCCCTCAAAATAACTAGCCATCAATGTCTAACACATAGCCACCAATTTCTAAACCGCTGGCGACAAAAGTGAGTACACCCCTAAGTGAAAATGAACAAATTGTGCCCAAAGTGTCAATAATTTGTGTGGCCACCATTATTTTCCAGCACTGACTTAACTCTCTTGGGCATGGAGTTCATTAGAGCTTCAAAGGTTGAAGTTATTTTTCCACTCCTGAATCCTCTCCCACTCCTCCATGATGATATCACTTTGCTATTGGATGTTAGAGACACTGCGTTTCTCTACCCTCCATGCTTTGCCAGTCCAGCTTCTTTACCCTCATTTTCTTTAGCAAGGCAGTGGTTGTCTTGGAGGTGTGTTTGGGGTTATAATCATGTTGGAATACTGTCCTGTGGCCCAGTTTCCGATGGGAGAGAATTGCTTTGGTATGTCATAGTACATGTTGGCATTCATGGTTCCCTCAATTAACTGTAGCTCCCCACAGCTCCAAACTATGACACTCCCACCATCATGTTTGACTGTAGGTAAGACACACTTGTCTTTGTACTCCGCCACACACGCTTGACACCATCTGAACCAAATGAATTTGTCTTGGTCCCAGCAGACCACAGGATATGGTTCCAGTAATCCATGTCTTAAGTATGCTTGTCTTCAGCAAACTGTTTTCAGGCATTCCTGTGCATCATCTTTAGAAGAGGCTTCCTTCTGGGATTACAGTCATGCAGACCAATTTGTCTTATGGTATCTGTCATTAAGATGTTATAAGCAGATCTTTTAGGTTCAGTAGACCATTGCAGTAGCATCATACTGCCTTTGCTGGCTTGCCCTTTTCCTATAGTTTTTTCTGGTTCCATCTATTTTCCATGTAAGTGTCAGTGGTTTTGGTAGTGGGTGGTGGTCATCATGGGCACCGTACATAACCGCATAGGCAGCTAGCTGCAATACACTGTGTCTACCGACAACTTTCTTTCAAGGCCTGCATTAACTTTATCAGCAATGTGTGTTATAGCAGCTCTCTTGTGGTATTGGACCAGACAGACCAAACTTTGCTCCCCACATGTATCAAAAAACTTGAACCTGTGGCCAGTTTACCAGTTGTCATTTCTTGGACACCCCACAAAACCTTATGGATGTTGTCTGATCCAATTTTTTTGATTCATTACTATTTGCTCTTTGTCTAAGTCGCACATGGGTTATATGTCCAATACCAGACGTTAACTTTTTTCTATTTTGGGATTAAAAGAAGGATTTTATGTGAGCAGTTGAACATCTAAAAGGAAAGATTTTTATATTTCAAAGACTGATGCCAGTAAATGCACTATAGATGTGACATCAAACATGGAGAGATCAGCTGATGTGTCTGATATTAACATTATACTGTTAAGGTAGCATATAAAGATCTTTTATGGATACAGTTTATCTAAATGTAAAATAAATTCTGGATTAAGACTGGATTTACACACTGTCCCTGTGTCAGATTTTTGTGGCCTTTTTAATGATTTGTGGCTGTTGTTTCTATAATAGAATACTAAATTGCAATTCTGTTGGAGGTGGTTTTTTTTTGTCATTTTTTGGGCCCATTGGCTTTTTTTTTTACAATACACCATATTTCACTAGGTATATTATCTTTCAGGACCTTCTTAACGCATGAATCCTAAATAGCTTTACAAAGAAATTCCTGTGTTCCCTGTAATGCAATTTTTGGTCACAAAAGAGACAATTACCAGTAGCCAATCCTTTAATAAGTGATGGCAGTGCACTGTTATCAGTAGGGCTTCAGAATACTTAGAAAGGATGTCCAACTTTATTTAAAAATATAAAAATGACTATAGTTGTATAACCGCCCCCCCTACCAAAATAAAAAAAACCATTAGAGTTGTCCCCCGGTCTCTTCTTGGGTTGACTACTGCAGCCAGTCTCTGGATTTAGCAGTCACGTTCAATTCCCTTGGACATCAGCACCCTCACAAAATTCACTTTCCGAGTGATGAAGTCAAAAGAAGGGCACATGACCACTGAAGTCACTGATTGGCTGCAGCAATTATGTGCCGACTGCTGGAGAGACACACTGCTGGCAGCTTCAGCACGGGAATGTGCAATGTTGAGTAGATGTTTGCTTTCAAATTGTATTATACAGGTCTACCCCATATTTATTTTTAAAATTTGACGGCATATCAATTGGATATGCCATCAGTTTCACACAGGTGTGAGTCCTACCTCTGGGACTTGCACCTATATCCAAAACACGCCCCTGAATGTCCCCATTTGGAATAGAGAAGTGCTGTACCATTGAAATGAATGGAGAGTAACTTCACAAGCACAGCCACTTCATTTAGAATGGGAAGTTTCAGGTTCCGCTTTGAAGATAGATGTGGGTCCCAGAGGTATATGCCATGTCTCTAGGAGGTACTCCCACTGTGATCATGGTTAGCTTTTAATTTGTCATCCAATGTATTATTATAGCCTTACTACTACTTTAATATAATCTATGTATAAGGGGCCTTGACTTAGAAACCTTCAACAATACTGTTGTAAAGTAACTCTCTGCAGCAGCAATCTGCTCTGGTTCATAGAAGGGGGTGCCAGGCAGAGCCCCCCTATGTGATGTCTATTTGACCTAAGAGAGTATATGAAAATGTGTTGCCCTTTAAATAAAGTGGTTCCAAAATAAAATTAAATTAGTGAATTGCTGGAATGAGCCACATTTTACACATTTATGGTAAAAGTTCAGATGATACTGCAGGTGCATTCGCCGATTTGCATTTGACGCAAGCAAGGTAATTCAACAACTATTCCAGTGAACTTGCAAGATAATCATCACTGTGTGAATACTTCAAATTTGTGAACCATGATCCTCTCAAGATCACAGCTATTTCATACTGAGTTTATGATTTGAAAAATAATTCAAGCATTTACATAGATCTCCGGCGCTGCTCATGACCTACATTCAATAAGATGGTTCCTGTCTCCAGCTGAATAGTTTTACAGTGTATATAGCTTTGGAGAACACTTTACAAGCCAAGAGCAATTTTGTGCGGAAGGCCATTTCATGTACAGTAAGATCAGTGACACATCAGGCAGTGTCAAAAAATGGTGTACTCCGAAAGCAAAAAGAAATATATGACAAAGACTACAATCTGATAACTACTGCAGAGATCGGATGGCAATGTTCATGTAGGCTCAGGAAAAAATTAAAATAATGATTAGCAAGGAGCCATGGAAGCTAAAATATACATTTTTTGAAGAATCTTGTCGGAAAAGCTACCATATTGTTTTAAACCCAGCGAAACAAACCCTTAAAGGGGGAATCTGTCCCAAATTTTTTTTTTTTTTTATTATTAAAAACAAGAACTGTTCTTTTCTTCTTAGGGGTTTTTATTTTTGATTGTAGTTTCTCAATTTTTTGTCTATATTGATTATGGGGGCGGCCATCTTGCTCAGCTGCTTTTTTAGGAAGTTTACAGCAGCTTCATGCCAAAAGAAGCCTGTGCTTGAATAGTCCCTTTTTTTTCTTAAGGGTTTTTAGCATGCTCTGTGCCTGGGAAGAAGTACTGTGCAAAAGGGGGGAGAGATTGGTGGGTCCTGTGTTATCGATAAATTGGTGTCCCCTTTTGTTTGACCCTGTTTTTTCGTCTAAGCAGACTACTGAAATCTGTCTCTACAGAAAAGGAAGGACAGAATTTATTAGGGGTAGGGCCAAAGTGGAATGCGGACTTTTAAATTTTTAATTATTCTTTTTGATGACATATTCCCTTTAAGAAAAAATGGTGGTCATTGATGAATTTCTTATTTTGACTAAGAGAACAGTGAATACCTGCAGAGCAGACCCACAATTCCAGCTCCCCAGTAAAGATCAGATGTATTATCACAATTCTATTACAAGGGTTGAAAAGTAGTAAATCTAACTAGGGATCTAACTAAATGGGGTAGGGATGTTGCAGTATCACCTGGGCATTAGCCCCATTACAATAGTTAAACTGGAGGACATTAGCGCATTAAACACCCAGTCATCTTAATGAGATGCACATTAAATGTGGTTTGAATTTTTTAAATGCATTCAGAGTTTTCCACTGTGAGTTGATTTTACCATTCCTAAAAATACATCCACAAGATATACACAGCCAAGTCACACTATTATGACCATTTCCTACTTTTAGTGGCAGAAGCACGTAGCTCATGAAAGAAGTCATGTGTGGTAAGCTGGCTTGGTGGGAATATGAGGTGGGTGATAGGCTGTATGCACACATATCTCTCATTTCCGTAGTTGATGAAAGGGCCAATTTATCAGTGTTGCAAAAAGGGACGATTATTGGCTTTCAGGCCAAAGGTTGCAGTATTTCTGAAAGGCTTGTGTGCTGCTGTGGTAAAGTGTATTGAGAGTGGACAAACTGCACCATTGCAAATAAATGATGTGAAAGCTACAGAGCACCATGTGCTATTGATGTGTGTGTGCGCAAGGAGGGCCTGACATGCTACAATGGAGCATCTCTCCAACAAAATGAAGCAATGGGCTACCTCAAATGTGTCTAAAACAAAAGTTCAATGAACCCTATTATGTATAGCAGATGGATGGTCATTACTCCTCTGATAACGAAGTTGCAGTGGCAGCAAAGGCTTCAATTTTCATGACAGTATTGAAATTGCATCTCCTGAGATTGACAATGGGTTGTCTCTGAGTCATGTTTTTTGCTTCATCGATCGGATGGATGTTGGTGTGTCAAACGAGAAACACCAGAAAACGAATACCCTGCAAGTATTGCTGGAAGAACGCAATCTGGTGGTTGCTGCATTATGGTCTGCGGAATGGTTTCCTAGCATTCTCTGGCCTCACTCATCCATGTGGTAGGCACCCTCAACTGACTTTCTTGCAGATCATGTATAGATCCTAATTGTTTTCCTGGATTGGATGGGATCTTCCAGCAAGACAATGCAACATGTCACACAGGTAGAAATGTCTGAATTGGCATGGCTCCAGATACCTGTGACAACCTGCCAGGACCTTAGTGTGTCGCTCCCAGCCTGTCTAGCTGTATGTGGCTGTATCTTTGTTAACTATAAGGTAACACTCCTGTACAGGTACAAAAAAATGGACATACACAGTGATGTAGCTACAGGGGTTATAGTGGTCACAATCACACCTGGGCCCATAAACCCAGCGATGCAACCATCGCTTCTGCTGCCGAGTGGCCAGTAGCGGAGCTAGGTGCTACAATGTGATAATGTCATTACGTGATCTGTGCTGCTGGTACTAGTCCCTAAGCCTATGGCATGATCCCTAATAGGATACTACCTATCTAATGGGGGTCTTACCTACCTAATGGGGGTTTACATACCTATATACCAAAGAGGAACTTTACCTGCTTAATAGGAAGAGTCACCCCTCTATTGTTCAAATTTTTGGGATCTATCTACAAAAAGGGCACCTACCTTTCCCCTGCCTTTTTTTGGGGGGGGGAGGGGAGATGCCTACTATGTGGGGTATGTATCTACTGTAGCTACTGGTGGCACAAATGGGGGCCCTATAATTGGCTAGAGGCACTTTCATTGTTTGTGGTATGATAACTGTGTGAGGTACCAAAAGAGACATTATTAAAATAAGGGTAGTTTGGATGGTGAGTTTTTACAAAGGTGTGAAATTGGAGGGAATATCTGGAAAAGGAGGACAAAAGTTTTTGTTTCAGGAGGCTGATCGGGAGAAGATGTCATGATGTCTTGATGCATGGAGAAGAAAAAGGGAAAAAATTACAAACCCATGAGAAAGACGTCATGATGACTGGGGCCCCGCGAGGAAAAAGGAAAGGAATAAAATTTGTCATGGAAACCCGTGGGGTTACTGGATGTAACTGTACTGTAATCACCTATATGTGTTAGAGCACCTATGTACAACTGCTATCTACCATTATATGGTCACTGTATGGTGGTAATAGTGGTTTAAATATTTTTTTTAACAGCAGAAGGGTTTTTTTCGCTCTTTAGGGGGTGATATGGGGGAAATGTGGGGGATTTTTTAAACTTTGTATATTTTGAATTGAAAAGGTAATATGGCATTGTATAGTGGTTTTGGGCAAATCATTGGGTGATATTAGCACTTGTGGTAGCGATGTGGGAGTATTATTTGTTTTTTATTGTTGTTTTTGATATTTTTGGTCTGATTATTTTTTGGTGGTATAGTACTAATTTTTATGATATTGGGGTATTATTTGGTCTTTGTATATTGTAATTTGAGATATTGGTCTTAGTATACTGGTTTGGTCAGTAACATTATGATGGTATTAGTCACTGTAGTTTTTAAATGCAGTGGTAGTGTGGTATTATTTGACCCTTGTATACGTATTGATTCACAGAGTACATATAACATGTCAAGTAAACTGTTCAGTGTGAATTCCAACAAAAACTAAGCAGAAAAAACAAAGGTACAATTGGATTTTTATTTTGGGGAAGAGGGCGACAGAGGCAGATGTTTTGGCTGTATAACTTGTTTTTCTCTTTTTCCGCTGCCGGGCCGAATTTAAAATTAATTTTTTCCCTTATTGGACAATCCCTTTAAGTAGAAATAATTTTTCACAGCAGGATAGACCACAGACATCCATCACATCAAGTAGGAAAATGAATAAGAAGTAAAGATTCCTATTGCTATAGTGAATTAAAACATTAGATGATAATGTTTTATTACAAAGAGATCTGGATAAGTTGGGGGCCTGGGAAAAGAAGTGGCAGATGAGGTTTAACACAGATAAATACAAGGTTATGCACATGGGAAGGAAAAATCCATTCCATGATTACTTGTTAAACGGAAAAATGCTAAGTAAAAGTGACATGGAGAAGGACTTGGGAATCCTGGTGGGCAGTAAACTTAACTGTAGCAGCCAGTGTCAGGCAGCAGCTGCCAAGGCAAACAGGATCATGAGGTGTATTAAAAGGGGCATATATGCACATGATGGGAACATTATTCTCCCATTATACAAGTCACTGGTCATACCACACATGGAATATTGTGTACAGTTTTGGGCAGCAGTGCATAGGAAAGACATTGTAGAACTTGAACAAGTTCAAAGACGGCAGGAAAAATAATAAAAGGACTGGGTGGACTACAATACCCAGAAAGATTAGTAAGATTAGGGTTGTTTAGTTTAGAAAAAAGACGGCTTTGGGTGGACATTCTAAATATGTTTAAATATATCTAAAGGTCAATATTGATATCTCTCCCAAGATCTCTTTGTACCCAGGACTGTATCTAGAACAAAGGGACATCCTTACTCCTGAGGAAAGAAAGTTTCTACATAAACATAGAAAGGGATTCATTACTGTAAGAGCAGTGAGACTGTGGAACTCACTGCCAGAGGAACTTGTCATGGTAAATTTCACAAACAAAAGTTCAAAAAGGGTCTGGATGCATTTCTAGATGTAATAATATAACAAGTTATAGTGACTAGGATTCTGGAGTAGGGCATTGATCCAGAGATTTATTCTGATTGCCAGATTGGAGTTGGGAAGGAATTTTCTAAAATGAGGACAATTGGCTGCTACGTCATGGGATTTTCCTTCCTCCTGGACCCAATACTATAGAAACAAGGGTGCTAGGCTGAACTGGATAAATGTCTGTTTTTTTTCAGCCTTTCAAACTATGTAACTAAAAGATTAAACTTCAATCAACTGGTAAGAAATTGAAGGTTGCAACCTTCACTTTAGAGCCAGTCCTGACTCCTGAATAAATGAAAGCAGTAGATGACTACCAAAATCAGTCATTAAAGTAGTTGTGTAACAAGGATAACCTTCATTCCATATCTCCATTCTAGAGAAAGGTCTCAGCATTAGATGAAAGAAGCACTAAAGAAAGTAGAATTTGCTCTAAAATTTCTCAACATGAGCATATTTTATGTAGTCAACTGTTTTTATCAATGTGTGGCCATCTGCAGCTTCCTCTGGTGACATCAGCTGGAGGTTTTTAGATGCTGCACCCGTAGATTTGGAAAAGTATTTGGCAGCAAAAAGAATGGAGACGGGCAAATTGTTGTCTGATCCTCTACTCAGTCAGAGAACTATAAGCCATATCTCAGCTTTTTGGCACTAATAACCGCTCTGATGGGATGTCTACCCCAGAGCTGCAATTTATCACTTCATGGGTGGATGGAGCCTGTTCTGCAGTTAAAATTTTGGAACAAAAAATTATTGCAAGATGCAAGATATTAACTATCCTACAGTCTGCACGTTCCTGAGAAAAGTATATACTTGGATAAGCATATACTTCAGAAATAGAAATGTTCTCAAGAGGATGGAGTATCATTTTCCAACAAAAGACAAATGTAGAAATTACAGCAGTTTCTGAGAATACCACATTGAGTGTAACAGTGAGATTATCGACATACTTTATGATTAGTTGAACTGAGGTACAGAATTGTAATCTTAATCTGTTGGTGCCTATACACATTAAGTAAAGGTCAGCATAACCTATCAATTTTGGCTGTCTGGGCCAACCATTCAATGTGTATGAGGGTTATCAGACTCTCACCATTGACAGCCGAGTCAAGCATGCATGCATGTGGTGGAGATGGGAGCAATAGCTATTGACTGAGTTATAGTATAGGGGCAGTTAAAATGGGGTTTTGAACTCTTAATATTTAAAAAAAAAAAGAAAACATTTTATTCTATTCTTTTTTTTTTAACTTACAGTTCCCTTAGGACCCTTGACCACTAAAGGGTGAAATTGCATGCACACTGTTCTGCAATAATTATGTATTGCAGAACACAGCACAATAATGACTATCCTATTACACTATAGAACTAGTAAATAGTAAGTTTTTTAATCCATTAGATGTCAATAATTCTGTCTCACAAGCTCCTGAAAATTGCAAGAAAAATATAAAATAACATATACATAGTTGAGTCACAGCATTATGACCTCTCCCTGCTTTTGATGTCGGCAGCACATATTAGTCATGTGTCATGAGCTGCCTTCGTGGGTATGTAAGGTGTCTGCATTAATATCTCTCGTTGCTGTCATGGGTTAGTGGGGTGACTTATCAGAGTTACAAAAAGGAATTGGCTTTTGGACCAAGGGTGGCAGTATTTCTGAAACTGCGCAGTTTGGGAAGTTTTCACGTTTTGCTATAGTGAAAGTGTATATGAGAGGAGACAAAAGACATCATTGTGAATTAGCGATATGGAAACTGCGGAGCACCACTTCCTATGTGAAAGGTGAACATCTGCTACGAAGGTGTGCAAGGGTGGCCCAGCACACTACAATGGAGCAACTCATTGCCAAAATGAACCAGAGGGCTAGCAGGTGAGTTTTAACAGCAGTTCAGCAAACCCTACTGTGTATGGGGCACCAAAGCAGAGAGATATTCACTGAACCTCTGCTAATGAAGCTGCAGTGACAGCAAAGGCTTTAATATCCAGGGCAGTATCCAAATTAGATTTCTTTTGATTGCAAAAGTTTGCTTCATTCAAGAGATAGGTGTTGCCATGTTAAGGGGAAAAAAAATCAAAGAACAAACACCCTGCAACCATTGCTGGAAGAACACAAACTGGTGGTGGCAGCGTAATGCTCTAAAAAAATAGTTTTTGTGTATTTCTCTAGGACTACTTATCCATGTAGAAAACACTGTCAACCGGTTTGGGTATGAATCCATCCTTCATCCTTGCAGATCATGTACACCCATACATGCTTATTGTCTTCCTTTGGGAAAATGGGATCTTCCAGCAAGACAATGGGACAAGGTACAAGGCTAGAAATGTTCGACACTGGTTAAAAGTGCATGGCTAAAACTTTCAAGTACTAACCTGGTCCCTAATTTCCAGACTTGAACTCAATAGAGCATGTTTTGGACCACTTGGTTAGTCGTTTCTGCTCTATGGTTCTTCCCCAATTTCACCCTCCAGCAGCTGTGGATGCACTGCAGTCAGCATGGCTCCATATACCTGTGACAACCTCTCAGGGCCTTATTGAGTCTCTCCCAGCCCGTCTAGCCTCCATCCATGCTGCACATGGCCCCACTTTGTGTACCACCTATGGATAGATATTGGGAGCAGAGCACAGTGCTATGGATGCAACAATAATAAAAATGTGCGGTGAGTAAAACCAAAAAAAGAGTGCCCAAAAGAAATGGAAAGACCAGAAAGACAAGCATTTATCTTAGTGTTCCATGCCGTATTTTGTATAGTATAATCAGTAACTAGAATTGTAGAATGAGGAAATTCTTTCCATATATTCAAAGCTTTTCCAAGTTATATTATACACTGAAGAGAGAGATAAATCAGCAATAACAATATAGAAAATGTTCATCGCTTTCAGAAAATTGGGAGGAAAGCCATCAAATTTACATCATCACTCACATTTCTTCATCTTTATATCAACATGAATGCATTACATACAGGTTTTTTTTACTGTGCAAAAAGTCGACAGAAGCGGGTTACCATGGAAACACAGAATTCCTATTTAAGCTTTGAATTATCAATGGGGAAAAAATGGTTGCTTCCGGTATAAAGCTTAAAGATTTTCCATATCAATAGGAAGATTTTGTTTGCTTTAAAACAAATAATATGTTTATTAATGTCACGTAATAACAGTTCATAGGGTAAGAAAGCCACTGTTTGATAAAAAATATCAAAGTATCTGCCTCCTGGAGATCATCTGAACTTGATAAAATGTTTTGTTTTAGTCTTTTGCAGCAGAAACTCAGGCCAGGATTTGTAATGGTTTTGCATCACAGCAAGTCTGTAATTAGACAGATAGCTCTATGGTGCAGTGAAACCTATTCTGCTGGATTCTTAGAGAAGAGCAGAATCAGTGACATGACAGCAGCTCTTCTGACTGATGTGTCATCTTTCAGTCAATAGTGAAGGTTATATAACTTGCTTACTGATGGAATGCAGTTTTAACATGTAAAACGTTCTATAAGAGCTTTAGATAATCGTAATAGATTCATGTGCAACCACTAATCATGTCTAGTTAAAGGGATTGTCTGCCCATGTTGTTTTACATTGTTGCTGCCAGTTTCAGACTCAAACTTAATTTTTAGGCTGTGGGTGGGTCTACAGCAGTGACTGGCATATGAGCTCTGCTGTTCCCAGTTGATCTTGTTACAGTGACATGACTATTGGAGGTCTATAATTCTAGTGCACAAGGCTACCAAGCTCTAAACGGTTAAAGGCAAGGACGTAACTACTGGGGTGGTAGACCCCGGTAGTTCCGCTTCTGTGCCCACCAACAATGAACATAACAGTTCACTGCCGGTGGGGCGGAGCTGCAGGGCTCGGCACATCCTGCCTCTGAATGCCCGGGCTCTCTGTTCAAAGGCAGGACTGCCCGGTCTTAGCAAAGTGGAGTCCTTAGGCCTCAAGCCTACCAGGTGCCGGCCCAAAGTGCTGATGTGAGCGACGCGATGATGTCACATCATCACGCCGCCCGCACAGAGCACAGACACTGGCTGGGTCCGCTTTGTATTGTAGGACCATTGAGACAGGTCAGTAAGATTTTTTTTTTTTAACATTAATAAAGCCTGTCTAATCTCAGCCTACCTATATTTCCCCTATAAAATCACCTAAACCCTGCCTGTCTACCTATATGGCCCCTTAAAACCACCTAAACCCTGCCTACCTATATGGCCCCTAAAAATCACCTAATCCCTGCCTACCTACCTATATGCCCTCAATAACCAACCTAAACCATGCCTGCCTACTATATGGCCCCTATAATCCCCCTTAACCCGGCCTGCCTACTTATATGGCCTCTATAACCCCCCTGAACTCTGCCTACCCACCTATATGGCCCCTATAACCCAACTAAACTCTGCCTATCTACCTTTTTGGCCCCCTATAGGTACTTAAATCTTGCCTGCCTACCTATATGGCCCCTAAAGCTACCTAAATCCTGCCTGCCTACCTATATGGGTCCCATATAGCTACCTACATCCTGCCTACCTACATATATGGCCCCTATAACCCCCCTAAACCTTGCCTACCTACCTATATGGCCCCTATAACCGACCGAAACACCTCCTATCTACCTATTTTGCCCCTATAAGTAGTTAAACCCTGCCTTCCTATCTATATGGCCCCTTTAACCAACCAAAACCTTGCCTGCCTACCTATATAGCCCCTATAACCAACCAAAACCCTGCATGCCTACCTATATGGCCCCCTATAGCTACTTATTCCCTGCCTGCCTACCTTTATGGCCCCTATAACCTACCTCAACCCTGCCTGCCTGCCTACCTATATGACCCATATAGCCTGCCTATTTAGGACCCCCATAGGCTATTTACCTACCTACATACCTATGTGGGCCATACCTATAGCCCATCTATCTAGCTACCTGGGGCCCACTTACAGCCTAACTATGGCCCACCTGGAGCCTGCTTAGCTACCTGTAGCCTACCTACCTGAGACCTGCCTAACTACTGCTTACCTACTTAGGACCAATCTACCTACCTTCCTGAGGCATATGTACTGTCTACCTTCCTTCCTGGAGCCTACCAACCTATCTAATAGGGGTCTCCCTGGTAATTTGATTCGGAGGGATACAGACCATAGCTGTAACACAATATCCAAGGGGTGAATCCTCTTTTCCTCCCCTATAGAAGGCTGGGTCTCTAAGTTATGGCCTGTACCTGCTCTGCCACCTCTTGGAAGTTTGTACAGAGATGTGGGGGAGGGAGTGAGGTGCTGAAAAAGGGAGGATTATAAGATATTTGTGTCCAAATCTGCAGTGGTGGTTGGGAAAAGTCATCATGGTGGTCTGGACTGGATGCAGAACAAAAGGGAAAGTCAACGACTCTTCAGAGAAATGTCACCTGTGACTCTCAAGATGCACTATAATCACTCATATGTCTGCAGAATCTGTGTACACGTATCTACAACTATATGGTCACTGTATTATTTTAATATACAGTCTGCAGAGGCTGTGTACTATTATCTACAACACTTTTTAATGCGTCAAAGTTTAAGGGCATTCTGAGGGTGTCACATCACATTCATAGAAGAAGACACATTTATGATTCTTTGACGCCAAATCTAGGTGCAGAACAATAGAACAGCCAGCCCAGGTTAAAGGTGATGCCTTAGGGTGACATTTATGAACGCTGGCGCTGACAGGCCAGTTCTAAATAGCTTTAAGGCAATGTAGAATGTGCCAGAATGTATGAAGCTGTTCTTCTGCAGGTCATACATACAGGTGCAGTCTAGTGCCAATAAGACAAGTCTGGCTCAGGCACCACCTTTAACTTGGTTTCGCTGTTCTAATGTTCTGCACCTAGATTTAGCGTCAAATATTCATAAATGTATCTAATTCTAAGAATGTGGTGAGACACAGCCACAGAACGCTCCTAAACTTTGACGCATTAAAAAGTGTCATTGCCGCATAACAAAGGCACTTATTGCGCCAAAATTTGGAGTGTACCTGTTCATACATTCATTTTGGCTCAAAGTACACCAGAAAACTGGTGCAGCCCTGTTCATACATATCGCCCATAGTTCCTCATGTAGGAAAACTAGTGCAAAATTACAAGTTTTGTCCATAGTAACCCCAATACTTGCATGGGGCAGTTTTTATAAGTGTCATAGTGTTCACAACATGGCAATGCCTCAAAGCCACTATTTCCCCCAAAATATGAATGGGGAAGTCTGATTATTCCTCTGCATAAAATCCATAACGACAAAAGATAAAATATGAATTCACAAAAAATTACATAACTATAAAACGCATTCAGAACACTTTACTAGTCCAATGTATTTTACAATGAAACAACATTAGCTCACAAATAAATTAATATTTGTAGGCAAGAGGCGAGGGACATTACTTGTTTGTTTTGGAAGGGTAACATGAACATCCTAAGCTCATTATAATTGCCAACTAACAATAACAGAATGTAATATATTACACAAAATAAAAGAGACAATCCCTTCTCATGTCAGTGCTGAACAGTTTATTTAATATAACACACATAATCCCTGGCTACTGCACGTTGATTCTAAAAACAAGCAATGTTAATTTATTTTTTATGTGCCAGAATTAATTGTCCCTCAAGATCTAGATAGAACAAGTAGCCTTTGTTGTGAAAGATGGCAGTGCTACAACTAAGCTAACAAGGCTAACTTCTATTGTGATATGACTTAATTGTCACCACACTTTATGCATTACTTGGTTACATAACTTAATACATTAACTTTATATAGAATGTAGCAGAATTATGGCATGCTCTATTGGACACCATTTTGCAAAAGGTATGGAGCCATAATATTGCACCTATTGTTCTCTCTCACTTATTTTCCTCTCCATCCTTCTTGCCACTTGCGGTGAATGCCATCTTCAGTTGTGCCCCATTGGCAGCAGTTACTTACTGCATTTCCAGTCCAACCAGCCCTGGCACACTGCACCCGTTTGGCTTATACTAAGCATTATTATATGGGTAGTTCGGACCTCCCCCACATTTTGCTTCCTATTGGTTGTGACCGATAGTAAAGAGATGCAGTCCAGCTCAGCTAACGCAAGTAAAACCATGTTTATTGGAGGATAGAGGCAAATAAGACATCCACAGACAAAACTTCTCCAAAGCGTTTTTTAGGCCCCCAAACCCGAAAAGGGCCCCCCAGGGGCGTAGCATAGTAAAACAAACGTGCAAACCCAAACTTTTAAAAACGTCCCTAATTAACAAATTTTTAAAAAACCCGTACCAAAAAATGGACGTCTGGGATGGGTACAAATTAAACTCAAGATAGGAAAAAATTTTACATGTTACAAAATTGTTGGCCCAAAATTTTTCAATAGTTAAAATTATGTCCTGTCTTCAAACCCAAAAATTTCTTTTTTTAAAAAATTAAATCAAAAATTTTTTTCTAAAATTAAAATTTTTTAAAATTTTAAAAACCAAAAATTCCAAAAAATTTAACTTATTTCTTCTAAAAAAAATTTTCCTTTTTCCCATTAAAAAAAACCTCAACACAAAACTTTTTACAAAACCCCAAAACCCCTTTTTTTAAACATCTCCCTAACCCCTTTGCAAATAACCCCAACAAACCCTTCCCTTACCTACCCTCACAAAAATTTTTTCCCTCCCTTTATCACCCCCACCACCCTTAAAATAACCTTTAATTTCCTTCCCATCTTTAAAATCACAAAAATAAAACTAAAAAAAAACCAAAATTTTTTTTCCTCAAAAATTTCTCAAACCTTTCCAAAACATTTTAAAAATTTTTTAAAATTTACTAACCATTTACCCATCCTCATAAACAAAAACAAACCTTTTCCCCCAAAAAATTTTTAAAAAACCCAAAACAACCATTCCTTTTAAAACAAAAAAAAACCTTTTTAAAAACAAAAAACCCCCCCAAAAATTTTTCCTCAAAATTCCCCCCTTTTCCAATTTAATAAAATCCCTTTAAATTTTAACCCTTTTTTCCCCCCAAAAAATCCAAAAAACCCTCCCTTTTCCAAATTTTTAACCCCAAAAAAACAAAATTTTCCCTTTCCCATAATTCAAAAAACAATTAATTTTTCCCAAAAAATTTTTTCTCTTTTTTAAAAATAAAAAAACTCAATTTAAAACCCCCCAAAAAAACCCCCCCCAAACCCCAAAAATTCCCCCCCCCAATTTAACCAACCCCAAAAAAAAAAACTTTTTTACCCCCCCCTTTTTACCCCCAAAAATTAAACCCCTTTTCAAAACCCTTAAAAAATTTTAATTTTCCCCCCCCCCTACCAAAAATTCCCCCAAACCCCAAATTAAAAATTTAAACCCAAAAAAAAAAATTTTTCTTTTTTTACCTAAAAACCCCCCAAAAATTTAAACCCCCCTTTTACCCCAATCTAATAAAAAAATTTTCCCCCCCCCAAAATTCCCCCCCAAAATTAAAAATCCCCTTAAAAAAAAAAAAAAATTTTCTTTAAAAAATTTCCCCTTTTTACCCAAAAAAAATAAAACCCCCTTTCCCCCCTTCCCAAAATTCCCCAAAAAATTTTTTTTTCCCCATAATTTACAACAAATTTTTAACCCAATTTTTTTCTTTTTAAAAAAAAAAAAAAAAAAAAAATAACCCCCTAAAAACCCCCCATATTTCCCCCCCAAAAAAATTTTTTTCCCCCCCCCTTTAACCCCCCCCCCAAAAATTTTAAAAAAATTTTTCCCCCTTTTTAAAAAACAAAAAAAACCCCCTTTTTACCCCAAAAATTACCCCCAAAATTCCTTTTTTAAAACCCCTTTTAATTTCCCCCCAATTTTTACCCTTTTTTTCTCCTTTTTTTATTTAATTATAAAACCCTTCCCCAAAATTTTTAACAAACCCCCCCCCAAAACAATTTCCCCCCCCCAAATTTTTCAATTTTCCCCCCCCCCCCATTTTTTAATTAAGCCCGTTGTTCTGCAATTTTACCGTTAAAAAAACGTTTTGTTTATTCACCCCCCCACCCAGAAGGAAATTTGTTGTAATCCCTACCAATTAAATTGGGGCCCGGTCCCTTTTTATTTTCAAAAATACACCAAAGAGTTTTTGGGCACTTTCGTCGAATTTTCCCTCCTGGCCCAAATTTTTGGACCCCCAAAATTTATATTTTTTAGTTTACCCAAGTTTCTTGAGGGTTCCATTTTTGAAGTCCCCAAAACCCCCGGGTTTTTAATTTTTATCCCCCTTACAGTTTGTTATTAAATTTTATTTTAATTTTTAGAAAAAACATTCCGTTGCAAGAGGTTTTGAGGGCTGCAAAACAAACCTTTCGATTGGCCCCCCCCGGGCCAAAAATTCCGGCCCCAAAGGTCACGGCACACCCCCGGCCCCCCGGGGGCCCCCCCCACCCGTGTAACCCGGTAGGCCACAACTCCCCCCCCGTAATCTAGGGTTTGTGTTCCTTTTTTCTACCAACCCAAGAGTTCCCTTTGAATTTTTGGTTTTTTACCCCCCAGGTTCCCTCTTTTTTTTCCTTTTCCCAAGGAAGACAATCTGAAACCCCGAGCCCAAAAGTCCCGGGTGGGAAAGGAGTAACCCCTTTTTTCATTTTTTCCCCGGGAGCACCTCACCCACCTTTTAAAAATTTAATCCCCAACCGGTTTTCCCTTTGCCGGTCTTAACAAATTTTTTTTCTCATTTTTTGCCCCTAAATACCCGGGAAAAACAATTTAACAAAATCCAAGGACTTTTTTGACCCCAAAAAAAATTTTCAAATAAAAAAAGGTTTTTGCATATTGGGGAAAATTTGAATTTAAAGTGGCACTGGGATTTATTTTATCCCCGCCTTTTATCAAAATTTCCCCCTTCCCCGGGGAATGGACAACCAAATTTACTGGGAAAAAAAATAAAAGATGAAAAAATTGGTTAGGCTTCACCCTAATTAAACCCTGTGGCCGGTTCAACATCGTCATGAGAAACGTCCAGCTTTCCGCCCGCAGGGACGCCAAAACACAAATTTTTGGGGGCTTTTGGCCCCGGGGGAAAACGCAGATAGGCATCCCCTTTTGAATGGGAGCCAAGACGGGGAGGGTTTTTTTCCCCTTGCTGTCCAAAAATTCCCGGTCTAGGGGGCCCTGGCCATTTTAAAAGTTGTTGGCGAGAAAACCCATCTTATAGGGGTGGGGAAGTTCCCCTTTCCCCAAGACACCGGAGGAAACTGAATTGGGTATATGTGAATTTTGTTTTTTAGGGTTTAAGCAGCCTTTTTGGGTTTTTAACGGGGTTTCCCACGGCCCCGTCAAAAAATGTTTCACCCCCGGTGGCCCCTTAAAAAGTTTTCTTAGAATGGTGTCCTTGCCCCGGAGAACCCCAAACCGCAGCCGCCCGATTAGCACCTAAAAATGGCCAAGTCGGCTTTTAAACTTTTGAAAGGGAGCGTTTTCTTGGGTTTTATTTGGGCCCTTTTTCCGTCCTGGCTACCATGGGTTTTGTCTTCCCGGGGGTATCAAAGGAACAACCTATTTCGTCCAACCCCCCTAACTTGCAAAAGTGGGGCCCTTTTTGTCCAATTGTTTTACCCGGAGTTTCCCTTTCCAAAACTTGGGATTAGCACCGTTAGAAACCCCAATTTGGTTGTGCCAGCCGAGATGGAAGAAGTTCCAAAGCCGAATTTTTTTAAAAGGCAAATCCAAAACACTCATTTTAAATATTTTTAGAAAGAAGGGGGGCCGAGTCCTTTGGGGGGTTAATTGGGTTTTTTCCGGGTTTCATTTTTGGCCCGCCCCAAAGGAAAGGTTTGGAGCTGTAAACTTTAAGGGTCAGGGGGGAGGGCATGTTTTTTCCCCTTTTCGGGCCCACTTGGGGTGGGGGAATTTTGCTTTTTTTCCCGGGCCCGGGGGGAAAACCAACAACTGGACAGGAACGCCGCTTTCTCCTCCAAAGTTGTCAAACGCTGCCCGGGGGCCAAGTCGGGTTCTCCTCCCCACCCTCCCCCATCTAGCCTCCACAAGTACGCCCCCATCTTTCCACATGGAGGGCACAGCGGTGTCACGCGTTCTACACCTGGGTTGCCTCGGCGAAAAGAAAGTCACAAGGGGAGGAAAATGTCCGGTCATTTCAGCAAGGAAAACGATGTGTTTTGGGTTTCCCCCCCCCCAAAATGCAAATCGGAAACCCTGGGCGGAAAAATTGGAGGAAACCCTGGGGTCCGCGCCGACCCAGGAGGGGTGGGGCCCTGCGCCCCGCATGGGCACGTGTTCAATCTGGGGTTTTGAAAAGGTTCCTGAAGCTTCCAAAAGAAACTTCAAAAATTCTGAAAAAGGCCTGGAAACTGGGGTATGCACTTTATCCATTCCCTACCAAAACCCGGAACCCCTCCCGATTTTCAGCGGCAAAAAAGGCCTCCCCCAACACATTTTATATGCATGTTTTTTCCCCTTTGGGAAATTTTAGCCCCGCAATGTTGGACCGCCCCGTATGAACAAGGGAAAAGGGAAATTTAAAGATTTTTTGATGATCCGGCAGACAGAAGGATCCCCTGTGTAACTTTTTATTCAGGCCTTGGGAAACTAAAGCGGGCACCTTTCCGTTTGTTGGCCATTCGGGAGGCGATTATTTGTCAGTCGCCCGGGCTACGGGGTAAAAACGTTTTTTCCCCCACTGGGTTTTATGTCCTGGAAAAAGATGCTGAAAAATCTGGCTGGGCCCGGGGACCGGAGAAAGTGGCGACTACTCTCTGGCCCACAAAGAGCCGGGGGGGGATGAAAAGGGGGGAGGGGGGAGGCAATTGGGGGCAGAAAGCTTGTTGGCGAAAAGAGTGGTTTTAAAAACCCAGGTGACAAGGAGGGGGAGCAGAGAAACTGGAAAAGGGGGTGGATGGAATGAGGAAGACGAGGCAGATGACCTTCAAAACACCGTGGCATTTTACAGTGGAAATGGAGGCAGGGAGCCCCCCGGAAATCACTTGTGCAGATGTCCCGCGCATGCTTATTTGCCGGTTTGTGACAGCCCCCAAAAGTCAGCATCCGGCCCGAAAGGGGTGACCTTTTTGGCTTCCCCCCTATTTGGACCCTCGCTTTCCGGGGGCCAAAATGGGAGCCTTTTTTCCCCGTATTGAGAGGGAGGACAAAAATAAATAGTTTAAAAAGGGAAACCCCCCGTAATTTAGTTGGCTCCAAACACAGTAAAAAATTTTTGGAGTCCTGAAAGAGCAAAACTTCCTTTTTCCCGCCCAGTGGGGGAGGGGGAGTCCCCCAGCAGCCCGCTGCGAAAGGACCTGGAGCAAATCCCCCGGAGCAGCCCCGAACCCCAAAAGGGGGTGGCCTACTTGGAACCCGCACCCGTGCCCCCCTAGTTAGAAGATCCGCTGGACTACTGGGGAGCCAAACTGGGTGTGGGGGGCCGCAAAAATTGCCGAGTTTGCAGTTTGGAAAAAGCTGTCCCCGGGGCCCGGCCCGTAGTGTGGGGATCAAAACGGGTTTTTCAATTTCGGCGGGGCCATCGTTACCCCGGGGAACCCGCTTGTCCACGGGGGGAAAAAGTTAACGACTGACCTTTGTCAAATAATCAGGGGTGGATCGGCCCAAAGGGTTTCCACACACCAAAAGCCTTAGGGCGTCAGACCCACATCAGCCATGAGCCTCACCCAAAAATGTTAAGAAATGAGGCTTGGGTTTTAAAAATAAACCCGCCCCCAACCCCTATTTTTGATCCCCCCACCCGCCTGATGCCCCACATCTGTGACAGTTTCTCCATCTGCCAAAAACCATCTTACCCCGGGGCTGGAATTTTCCACCCACTTCCACACTCTGTCATTGTCCCCTGGGCCGAACCCCACTGCTGCTGTGGCTGCTTGGGGCCCTGGGGCCTCCCCACTGTTGGGCATTTTTCCCACTCGTTTGGCCCCACTCCTGTTTTTTTCCCCCCTCCAGAAAAGTGATTTTTGCCCCTGTCTGACCCCCCATGCTGCTAGTGGCTGCTGCCCGGTGCCCACACACCCGTGTCATTGTGCCACTGTTTTGAGCCCCAAGCTTTCTGCTGTGGCAGCACTGTGACCACACACTGGGGTCAAATTTTCCCCCTCGTGGCCTACTCCCCGTTTTTTCCACCTCCAGAATGTCATTGTCCCCCCGCCTGACCTCATGCTCTGGGTGCCCTTGACCTACCCCACTGTGTCAAAAGTGCCCCTTTCTTTAAATATCTGCTGCTGTGGCTGCCCGCCGTGAAATTTCAACGTGTCATTGTGCCCCTGTCTGACCTCATGCTGCTGTGTGGCTGCTGCTGTGACCTACCCCACTGTGTCATTGTCCCCCTCTGTGGCCTACTCCTGTTTTTTTCCACCTCCAGAATGTTTTTTTGCCAAATGCCTACCCCATGCCCGTGCGGGCCGTACCTACACACTGTGTTATTGTGCCACTTTTTTGAAACCCCATTTTGCTGCGGGGGCTGCTGGTGACCCACACACTGTGTCATTGTCCCACTCTGTGGCCCATTTCCTGTTTTTTTTCCCTCCAGAATGTCATTGTGCCCAAAGCCTGACCTCATGGGTAATGCTGCCCTGACCTACACACTGTGTCATTGTTTCACTGTTGACCTCATGCTGCTCTGTGGCTCTTGCTGTGACCTACACACTGTTTTCATTGTCCCACTCTGTGGGCCCCACTCCTTTTTTTGCCCCCCCCCCCCAGAAAGTCATTGTGCCCCTTTCCTGACCTCATGGGTTCGGTGCCGTGGGCCTACACACGTGCATTGTCCCCTGTCTGACCTCATTTCTGCTGCTGTGGCTGATGCCGTGACCTACACACTCTGTCATTTTGCCCCCCTGTCTGACCTCATGTGCTGCTGCCGTGACCTCCACAAAGGGTCTTTTTTCCCCCCTTATGACCTATTCCGTTTTTTTTCCCCCCCAGAATGTCATTGTTTCCACTGTCTGACCTCATGTCTGTTTGGGTAGCGCCGTCACCTCCCCACTTTTGTCACAAAAGTTCCCCCTGGCTCTCCTTGTTTTTTTCCCGCTTTCTCTGGCTGACTTTTTTCAGGCAACATTCCCACTTCAGTTTTTTTGGGGGCAGTTTTGCCCTCTTAAATTTCCCCGGGAAATTTTTTAGTTAAAAAAACGATTCTAAGGCAGCGGCATTTATGGGGGGTTCTACTAAAAAACAACAAATTTTATGAAGACCCAAAAGGGAAGCTCCCTGCATATTTAACATGGCACAACTTCTTAAAAGCACCCTGCAGGCTCTGGCAGCCTGGGAAAAAGCTTTTTTTTTAACGTGGTTCGTGCCGAAATAATTCGAACGAAGTTTTTTGCCCAGAAAATTTGACCCAAGTGAACGAAAAGAATTTTTGGGAAATTCACCCTCTCTAGTAAAGATCCAAAAGGATTCTTCCCGGGGCCCTTTGAGTTTGGGGTGTGTACCTATCGGTTTAGATTGGGTTTTTTTAAACAAACTGTCCCGAGTTTTGCATAAAGCAATGTGTTTTGCAATTTTTTAAACCCCCAAGCAGGAACATTTCTGACTTTCAGTCTTTTTTTATATCAGAACTTTCCCTTCCCGAAAAACAAATTTTCAGAAAAAAATTGCGTCTAGCCTCAACATTTTCCCCCTAACCCGGGAAAATTTTTTTTTAAAAGTTGCTTGGGGGGGACAACTTTTTGTTTGAAATTTTTTGGTGTGGCCGCTACATCGATGACCCCCCTTAAAGGTGTGGGGGGGGTTGTGGCCCGGGCCCTACCGAACTTATCAGAAAATTTAAATTCAAAAATTTTTTCTTTAAAATTTTTTTTGTCAAAAATCATACCTTAATATTTTTCTTTTGGGTTTACCCGCAGGGGGGCTTATTGGTCATGTTTTCCATTTAAAAAATTCAGGAAAAAACTTCCGGGGCCAAAACGATTCTGCAAAGCAGAGTCGTGTCACCCCCGCATTTCTAATTTAAAAATATTCCTGTAGGAGAAATGTTGAGGGCCAGATGCAATTGTTCTGATAGAGCAGATTTTCTGAAGGAAAGTTCTGATATAGAACAAAGATTGAAAGTCAGAAATTATCCTGCTTGGAGTTTAAAATGTGGTAAAAAAATTGCTTTACGCAAAACTTGGGATAGTTTGATTAAAAAACAATCCACACCGACATGTACACGTTCCATCTCTAAGACCCCTTTGGTGTTTTCCACTACATCTAGTGTGGAATTCCCTATTATATCGGATATCCTCAAAAAATTTCTTCCCATACTTACTTTGGATCCATCATTGGCCGGTTGTTTTTCAGCGGGCTTTAGATGCATTGCCAGTAGGGCCCCTACATTAAAACAACGCCTTTCACCGAGTCTGTTTCAGAGTAGTTCACATGTGCCCACTTGGTTGCGTTATCTCGGGTGTTTTAGATGTGGACACAGTAGGTGCACATGCTGTGGTGTACTCAGCCAATCTTCCACCTTTAAGTCTCTTCAAACAGGTAATGACTACTCCATTAAACAATACATTAATTGTAACACTCAATATGTAGTCTATTTAGTAACTTGTCTTCAATGCTGTGTTCAGTATGTAGGTTGTACTACCTGCAGATTGAAGGACCGCATAGGAAGGCATCTTTTCAATGCTCGGTCTGAGAGCACACAAGGTGCGTCTGCTGTGTCGCGGCACTGCGTACAGTTTCATGCAGGCAACACCAGCACTCTTGCAGTACAGGTAATAGAGAGGGTTAATGTCCCGCCCAGAGGTGGTGATCGTAGGAGACTCTTACTTAATCGAGAATCCTTTTGGATCTTTACCTTAAAAACCAGAACACCATATGGATTGAATAACAACAGACTAATTTTTTCCCCAATTTGATAAAAGTTTGCAACAATTGTAAATGTTATGTCCTATCTTGAGTTTATTTTGTATCCGCAGGCGTACACTTTTTACAGGTTTTTTAACCCTTAATTA
Organism: Phyllomedusa bahiana; assembly: GCA_025379985.1. NCBI lineage: Eukaryota > Metazoa > Chordata > Amphibia > Anura > Hylidae > Phyllomedusa > Phyllomedusa bahiana. Next base: position 88,333 of record JAODAL010004123.1, read on the forward strand.
GTGACCCTTTAAAGGGGGGTTTGCACTTTGTTTTACTATGCTCGAAAAAAGGGGCCATTTTTTTTTGGGGGCCCTGAAACAGTGAAATTTTGTCTGTGGATGCTTTTTTTCCTCTATCCCCCAAAAAAACGTGGTTTTACTTCATTAGCGAGCTGGATGCATCTCTTCACTTTTGGGATTCGCGCTTTGCCACGGCCCCGACCGCAAAAGGTGTTCTGGTGAGCTGGATATTACCTACTTTCATTATATTGGTTGTGACCAAGCTAGTTTTCTGTTCTTTCTATAAATCTTCTGCTCACCCGACCTTTCCCTTTTAATGATTAACCGAAAAACCTGCAATTTGTTTACCCGTTTTGTGGATCCGTTTTAAATGGGTGTAAAAAGGTCAAAAGGGTAAAAGCCCTTTAAATCCAAATCCTGCCGCTGTCTCATGCCAATTCCGATACAAGCCAGCAGCTTTACATCAAAAACCAGGTGCACCCATACAAGTATATAGGCTCTTACTGCACCTTTGTTTTCCTGTCAGGTTTTATTCAAATCTAACAAAATGTCCACAAATATGTCCACAGGTACTCTACCCTAGAAGCATTTTGACATTGAGTGCCTTTGACTCTATATGCCCTAGTACTTGATTCGTGCACGTAGCCTTGTCATGTACATTAGGCCTTAGAAGTTGGGGAAAACATATCCCCCACATCCTCTACCCATAATCTGAAGAATAATTTTGTTTTATACATTACATTTATATTTTTCCTTATATATTTTATACAAAAAGTAAAGGGATAAGACTATGAATATTTTCAGTTGATTTCAATGTATTTAATGAATCCACTAAATTCTCATTCTAAATAATGAAGAAATAATTCGCTTTGCACCAAAACAAATAAGGTAATAAATACAAATATGTGTAGACCTGGGGGGGAGAGGTGACATTAATTTGTACCAAGGGACACATTAACATTATGGTTATCATCAAAAGACTGAATGTTACTAAAAGACTGCATGTAACATAACTACGTGAGCCTCTTTTGCTGTACTATCACGGGCCACATAAAATGAGTCTGCAGGCCGCATTTGGCTTGTGTTTAACACCTGTGGTGTAGAGTAAAAGTAAAAGCATACTATGCTATTATAGCTCCATCCAACCTCAATCACACTGACATGAAATCTGACAGAGGCACCATTACTGCAATGCAACTTGTCTATGATGATGTAATGTAAGCAACAAAGTGACACTATTCTCCTCTATACTAATTTCTTACTATTATAAATACTATTGTTAATCATATTAGTTTAATTTCTTCAGATCATTTATTGGCAACTCCACTACACAAGTTTAACAAATTTCAGTTTGCTTTGTCCGTTTATAAGCTTGCACCTATTCACACAGGGAACCACCATTAGGCAACATGATGAAAGCTTCTATATTTGGCATCATTTGTTATTTCTTACACACTGATGTTAAATCTACTTTACTCCCTCAATTGCAGATTCTTACATGATAATTAAAATGGGAAATGCTGATACTCTGCAGCAGTGTGGTGTTCACTTAACAGCTACTTCAGTGCATAAATGAATGAACAACTGCATAATTACCCCTTCTGCTTCTAAATATAGATTTATTGTTTCATGTTTTTTTCTTAAATGAATGACATTCCTGAAAAACAGTAATGACTGATTGTGAGCACAAAAATGAGATACTAACAGGAAAACACACATGGTGCAGAAAGGCAATTTCCAATACTCATTCTTATCTGCCATGATAAAAAATCCTCATGACAGACAGCAAAAGTGTTTGTTATCCATTATCTATCAGCTCTAATACAATCCAATGAAATCTTTAACATCCAGGAGCTGGAAAAGAAAAGTAGCGTTCCCATCTATTTTGGATCCCCCAAAAAACATGGATTATGTGGAAGGAGATATCAATTTTGAAACAAAAACAAACATTAGATTACATGTTTTTAAAAGGACACTATCATCATGTTTTTTCTTTTCATATACTGACAACAATATGTGACTTTTATAGGGATGTTTTTATTATAAATCGGAGTGTTTTTTTTTAATATAATTTTTTTAAGTTCCCATATGTACATTACTCTCTCTGACTTCCCTACTGTGAGCTCTGATAGCATACAGTGGTGGCCAAAAGTATTATCACCCCTGCAATTCTGTCAGATAATACTGTTTCATCCTGAAAATGATTGCAATCACAAATTCTTTGGTATTAATATACTTATTTATTTTGCTTGCAATGAAAAAACACAAAACAGAATGAAACAAAAATCAAATCATTGATCATTTCACCCAAAACTTCAAAAATGGGCCGGACAAAAGTATTGGCACCCTCAGCCTAATACGTGGTAGCACAACCTTTAGCCAAAATAACTGCAAACAACCGCTTCCAGTAACCATCAATGAGTTTTTTTTACAATGCTCTGCTGGAATTTTAGACCATTCTTCTTTGGCAAACTGCTCCAGGTCCCTGAGATTTGAAGGGTGTCTTCTTCAAACTGCCATTTTGAGATCTCTCCACAGGTGTTCTATGGGATTCAGGTCTGGACTCATTGCTGGCCACTTTAGAAGTCTCCAGTGCTTTCTCTCAAATCATTTTCTAGTGCTTTTTGAAGTGTGTTTTGGGTCATTGTCCTGCTGGAAGACCCATGACCTCTGAGGGAGACCCAGCCTTCTCACACTGGGCCCTACATTATGCTGCAAAATTTGTTGGTAGTCTTCAGACTTCATAATGCCATGCACATGGTCAAGCAGTCCAGTGCCAGAGGCAGCAACGCAACCCCAAAACATCAGGGAATCTCCGCCATGTTTGACAGTAGGGACCGTGCTCTTTGCTTTGAATGCCTCTTTTTTTCCTGTAAACTCTATGTAAACTCTATGTTGATGCCTTTTCCCAAAAAGCTCTACTTTTTTCTCATCTGACCAGAGAGCATTCTTCCAAAATGTTTTAGGCTTTCTCAGGTAAGTTTTGGCAAACTCCAGCCTAACTTATGTCTCGGGGTAAGAAGTGGGGTTTTCCTGGGTATCCTACCATACAGTCCCTTTTCATTCAGACGCCGACGAATAGTACGGGTTGACACTGTTGTACACTCGGACTGCAGGGCAGCTTGAACTTGTTTGGACATTCTTTATCCACCATCCTCACAATCTTGCGTTGAAATCTCTCATCATTTTTTCTTTTGCGTCCACATCTAGGGAGGTTAGCCACAGTGCCGCGGGCTTAACACTTCTTGATGACACTGCGCACGATAGAGACAGGAACATTCAGGTCTTTGGAGATGGACTTGTAGCCTTGAGATTGCTCATGCTTCCTCACAATTTGGATTCTCAAGTCCTCAGACAGTTCTTTGGTCTTCTTTCTTTTATCCATGCTCAATGTGGTCCACACAAGGACACAGGACAGAGGTTGAGTCAACTTTAATCCATGTCAACTGGCTGCAAGTATGATTTAGTTATTGCTAACACCTGTTAGGTGCCACAGGTAAGTTACAGGTGCTGTTAATTACACAAACTAGAGAAGCATCACATGATTTTTCAAACAGTGCCAATACTTTTGTCCACCCCCTTTTTTAAGTTTGGTGTGGAATTATATCCAATTTGGCTTTTTGACAATTCTTTTTGTGGTTTTTCATTGAAGACAAATTAAAAGAAGATAATAATACCAAAGAATTTGTGATTGTAATAATTTTCAGGAAGAAACTGAGTATTATCTGACAGAATTGCAGGGGTGCCAATACTTATGGCCACCACTGTAGGAGTGGGGAGATTGTTTGATGGTTCTTATTTCTAGACAGCTCTGGTTTGAGAAGTTTTATCAGCAATATTCTGATAAGTGTGAAGAAACCTCCCCCTTTTCCTTTCAAAGTATTGCCCTTTTTATTTTAATTGGAAATTATCTTATAAAATCAATGTCAAAAAAAACCCAAAAAAAAATCATTTCATATTAGCAAATTTTTTTTTAATGGGACTAATAAATATATGCGCCAACCCAATTTGAAAAATGAAATTAATCTCCCCCTTTTTATTCCCGGAGTTTTATCTATTTGTAATCACAGCTAAAGGGAAAGGGAAATTTTTGGGTTTTATTTTGTCTATTTAAAATTTTTACAAGGGTTGCCAAAATAAAATACTGCCAAAAATGTTTAAAAAAAAAACTGGGAATATTATTTTTAACAAAAATACGTCTTATCGATGGAAGTGTCCCTTTAAGCCCTTTTTAATTAGAAAATTCTTTGGGAATGAAATCACCCTTTTTAACTAGTAGGGCTCCCTTTTAGCCTATATTTCCCGCTTGCCTTTCCCTTTTTTTCTCTTTTTTAAATTATGCAAGAATCGGATTTCAATGAAGGCTCCTTCTTTTTTAGTTAAAAAAAAAGTCTAAGTATAACTAATTTAAAGGGGTAAGGGGGGTCTTAAAGGATGGACCACTCCCGATGGGTTCTTGGGCCCCAAAAGCAGGGTTTAATCAATTCAAAAAAGGGGTGGGAAATTTTTTTTTTTACTTTTGTGTATAACAGCATATAAAGATTTATTCTCTCCTTCCTTAAAGGGGTTTTATCGTTGAAAAGGTTTTATAGACTTTAGCTAAAAAAATTTAGTTTCAGTTTCAAAAACAGGGGGGGATCTCCTCTTCCCTGTAGGGGGTGTATCTCCTGCCATTTTCTCTCCTCACTGAAGAGCCCGTTTACATCATCATTCTGTTTTGTGCAGTGGAAAGGGGGAAAGGGTGTTTTTGGAAAAGGATAAACCCCTGCAGCCTTTTCCCGCATGCTTTTTATGTCTGCAGAGCCCTTTAGCTTCCCGGCCCAAAAGCTCCTGGAAAAACCCACATTTCGCTAAGCCCGTCATACACAAAGCCCTGAACTGGATTTACACAAAAGTGAGGAAAAGCACATTTCCCCTTTTCCAACCCTCCAACTGTTTTCCAGGCAGGGAGAGCCTGTATAAGGGGGGGTTTTTAATTTGGGGGATGTGAACAGACTGTACATATAAAAGAATTATTTTGAGGGGGAGAGCATGTAAAAAGCTGTGTTAAAATGAGGGGAGAGTGAATCTAACTGTTAGAAACTGTGTAAATTTTCCCAGAAATTTTTTACATCGGGTCAATTTGGGAAAAACTCAGATGGGAGTAAGAAAAGAGTGAAGGCAGCCAATCACACGGGACAGGGGGCTTCCCATTCGGGGGGGCATGGGCCAAAAAAGGGCCCGAATGAAAAAAGTCAGTCACCAATCAAAAGAAATTTGGGGGGTGGGGGCCCCACCAAGCCCCCTGCAGAAAAAAGCCCATAGTTCCCCAGTTTTGGGTTTAAAAATCTACTATACTTGGGGTTACTTAGGAAAAACAAAACCCAAATTTCCCAAAAATGCTTATTTTATTGGGCCCCATTATTTTAGATATGGGCTTTGTAGCCCGAAAAAAATCTTTAAAATTTCTTTTCTTTTTAAATTTTTGCCTTTTAAAAGGGAAAACCCATCAAGGGGGTTCATGCTGGCCTTTTCTTTAAAGCAATTTTAATTTAAAAGGTACTGAAAGGGAAATGGGTTCCGCTGGGGCCCCCCGCAACGATGGTGGGGAAACCCACAAACCCGGGGGGCAGAAGCTAAGGGAGGGGCCGGTTTTCACCAGAGCCCGCCGCAAAGGGGGATGGACCCTTTCTGCGGCGGAGTCACCAGGGGCTTCCAAATGGCGGAACTTGCTTGCGGGTGGCGGCCAAGGGGAGGGGGTGTGGGGACAGATTTGTCAGGCAGGCTTCCCTATTTTGGGGAAAGGGAAAGGAAAGGGGCAGGGCAGGCGTCCCGAGGGGTTTTGGGGGTCAAATAAGAGGCAATAATACAAAAAAAACGTAAAAGAAAAAAAAACAAAAAAGGGGAAACGTTTAATTTAAAATCGGATAAAAAACGCCTTAAAAAATAAAAAGAACCCCCTTTAATAAAACTCCCCCTTCCCTACCCCTTACCCCTCCCCCCCTTCCCCCCCCTTTAAAAATTTTTAACACCTTGGAAACCACCTAGGGAGCCAATGGTCCCGCGCCCCAAAAGGGCCGCCCAAAACCCAAGCCGACCAAGAGGGGCCGCCCGCCCGAGGCAAAAGGAGGCGTTCGAGTCGGATTTAATGCCCTTGGGACAAAGGGGGGGGATTGGGAAACCGCCGCGCCCCCGGGGTGCCAGCGGGCCCGCCCCCGTCGGCCGGGCACAATATTAGTAAAATAAGGGGAAAATTCGACTCTTTGAAGGTTTTTTTAAGATTTAGAAATTTGGTTTTTGCCCCCACAAATGCAAAGGGAAAAACTGGGCAAACAACTAATGAAAGGGGTGGGGGGAAGCAGGGGGTTTAAATGACACTAAAGGAGTCCTCTCATTCTATGCTTTATTTCTCAGAATTCCTACTCCAAATAATATAAACCTAGTTATCACAGAAAAGACAGCTTCTCCCCCCTCTATCACATTTTTGCTTTCAGATAGGGGGGAACAAAAACCCCTGCAGGGGTTTTTCCCTTTTGTTTTAATGACTCTCTGGCCCTTAATTATTTTTGGACCCATTTTTTAGCCCTTCCCCCTTTCCAATTTTTGTCCCTCTAAACTCTTTTTTATTCTTCTTTCAAATTTCCTTTTTTTTGGGGACATATAAAGCAAAAAGGCCCTGTTTAAATTTTGCATTTGTATTTAAAATGTATAATGAAACCTAATCTATTAAAGTGGTTATTGTGAGCACAAAAAATGGTGTCTAAAGGGTTTATTGTGCCCCGCCGTGTATTTGGGGGGGTTTAAAAGAACTTGGGTGCAAATTTGGAAAAGCGGCCCAAAAATGTTTTATAGGCCAAAAGGAAGGCTGGAATTTTTTTTTAAAAAATTTTTAAAATAGCATGTCAGTAATAAAAAAATATGGGAGGAAACTTGCCCTTTGGGGGAAACCCCTAGGTCCCAGCAATAGCCCGTGGTGTTGGGGGCTTGCTGTAAGTAGAATTTAAAAGGTTTAAAAAACAGCAAAAACAAATTTCAAATTTAATGTAGAAAAAATAAAAAAATATCTGAACAACAACATCAGTGGGTTATTTAATGTAAAATTCGTTTTACATTCTATGAATTTTAAATACATTTTGTAGGAGATATTTTTATATTTTGGGATATTATATATTTTTATATTCATTTTATATGATAACATTTTTATTACATTTAAATAATTTAATTTGATATATTTTGATCATTTTCATAAATTACTTTTTATTATTATACTGGTGTAAGTTGAGAAATAATGGACATTTTTTGCCCTGATGGGAAATCTAGCTCCACTTCAACTCCTCGGGCTCAGGCAGACCACTTTGAAATAGGTCTGCCTGTCCAAGCAGTAATGGGCCTAGTTTTGCTGAAACACATTCATATATGTGTCTAATAATACGAGTGTGATGCGACACCCCCCCAGAACGCCCCCACAATGCCCCCAGAATGCTCCCACATGTTAGGTGCATTAAAAAGGGTTGAGTATTTCGAACAATGCACCTAACACATTTGTTTGGCACATTATACATCGCAGCATGCTTAGTTTTGGCACATTTTACACCAGAAAATGGTGAAAAACCCTTTTATACATGTCTCCCTTTGTCGCTTTCCTTTTCACTTGGGTTACATATGTATTTCAGTATTAGCCCATAATTGCTTTGAGTTTCGCACCCTTTGGGAACCTGCAAATTTACTAGTGTTTCTGTGTTTCATTATTGTGTCTCTTTATTGTACAAACATTTTATCTAGCTTAATACAATATTTATACCTCAGTGATTTTTGTCTTATGCTTTCTGTATTTCAATAATGGCATAGAAATAATTAATTTTTAAAAGTCAATTTTTAAATCAGGTTAAAAAATATTGGTTAGAAGGTAAAACCAAATCAGGAACACAATGAAAAAAATATTCTTACGCATAAGTGAGTATCTTTCACAGTATGGTGTATATATTTATGATATATTTTAGAATGTCCAATAGTATGACATTTATTACATGCCTTTAACCCTTAAACATATTTAAAACACAAATTCTTTTGAGGCTGGCGGATAATACCGGAAAGTAGGAAAGAATGCTGGTCACAGTATATAGCAATTATCTGCTGCTTTGCTATTAATAAACCTTTTTATTACATGCTCAGTCTTCTGCAGATACATAGAAATAGTCACTGCTATAGCAATGGAAATCTCTTCTATGAGCAGGGAATCCACTGTGGCTAGGAGATGAAAAAGAAGAAAAACGTGGGCAGATGCAGCAGCACAATGACAGCATGAACACTGGCTTTGACTGCAATGCTTTTATTTATTTATTTACTAAAGCAGTTCATTAAATATCTAATTTATCATTTATTATATTGTTATATTTCAGATATTTGATGACAATACAGTTACAATTCAAAGGTCATTTATATTTTGCATATTCATTTTTTAATAAAAAAAAAATGTCTATGTCAGTGACCATCACATATGTCAGATTAATAAATTCCTTCTTCCTTGAACTTAACATTTAATAACACACTACTACAGAAGGAGAGAGGACTTTGCCCATGAGAGTTTACAATATCACTAACATGTAAATATCGTTGCAAAGCATGAGGATGTGCAGCTCAGGACTTTTTTCCATGATTTGGGAACTAATAAACTTGCCAGGAAATAATGCTACAATCTTTGAAAATGAATATCGAAATGTTTATTACAAAGGTAAATGTTAAAGTCCTCATAAGGCAGTGTTGGGGGTGGAGTGTATGGTTTATTCCAGATTACATTAATTTGTCATTCATATCTCTGGATTATTTTTGGCAATAAACTGGGGTGAAAAAGAAAGAAAAGTAAATAGAGTGTGAGTATCTGCTGTGTATTAAAGAATGATCAGCACCTGGTAGGGAAGAGTGGTTCTAGTGGAAAGGCTACTTGCAACCCAAAACATATAACATTACAAATCCACAGTAAATCCACAAATCCTCAATAATGCTTCAAAATGTGTATTTATTGCGAGAAAATTGTTTATATGTGTATATACAATACAGTGTTTGTCAGGAATTGGTACAGTGTATATAGTACAGTATGTTACATTCCAGACAAGGTAAAATAGTATATAGTGTAATTTGATATTTTCCTTGACATTTCAGTCAGAAGTAGACCTTAACCATAACGGATAAAAAAGGTTGAGAGTAAGAGAGATAATGATATAGAGTAGGGCCTGCAAAGTACCAATTGAAGCAGATACATGTACCACTGTAAGATGAGGTAAGAAGATATGGCAATATATGTATGCAACTGGAGGTCTGTGGGCTAAAGGAATACTGCAGGACACAGAGGAAGTTGAGCTGGCTGCTCTTTTAGACCACGTCTAAGGTTATATCTACACAGCACATGAATACTGTTGATTTTCGGCAGCGTTGGTATCTTGAAACCACCGAGAATTTGACGGTACACTGTGCTGTATAGACAGCAATGAAAAGTCAGTGCTGTAGTCAATACAGCATGAGTTTTTAAAAATGTGGCAGAATATGCAACATGTTGAATATTCCACTGGAGTCCTGCGGTTTGCCATTGAATAACCGTACATTCAATTGTACGGGTCAATGTAAAAAACTAAGGGCGACATGTATGATCGGGGTTTTCGCCTGTTTTCAGGCGTATACTGCGCCTTACTGTCCCGGCTCCGCTGTCGGACGCAGGAATGCGCTGTTAGGTGCAAGCTTCGCCACTTTCTTATGCGCCTAACATGAAGGGGCGTTCTGTGGGCGTTTTGGGGCTGGACTCACCACATTCGAAATCTCCGACGCATGTATGCATGTGGGTCGGCAAAGTGAGGAGCATTACAGCTCCGACAGGCAGACCAGTTTCAATGTGGTCTGTCTGTTGGAGGTGTCGAAGTTTGTCCCGCATGTATGAGTGCACTTCGGCGCCGACATGCATCAGGCGCAGTTTTCACTGAAAAAAAACGTGCAAATAGGCGCTTCGATGCGCCATTCTTTATACATGTCCCCCTAAATCCGATTGCGTTTTTTGCGCAAATCAGTGCCAAAAACCGCGGTCATGCATAGGACAAAATGCCATCGGCTTTCTGACATTTTTTGTCCTTTGCTGTATGGCCCTAGCTTTAAAGTGGATCACTGGATGTGGATTCAGTCTGACAATTTGAATAAATCTTTCTGACCTGGATTATTTATTTCTCTCGATCCTGATTATCATTTAACACACAACTATGTTTAGCTCTCCTTCTGTTTTCATCTTTGTCTTTATCTTTTGTCCTTTTCTCTACTACTGTTGCTTTTACTTTAAACTTTCTGTGTTTAATGTTTTGTTTCTGTATTTGGAGCCAATAAAGCATTACAGTATATCTGCCACCTTTTTTAAGAAGAAAAGAGACCAAGGACAATGGAATTTCTCAGTAGGAAAAAGAGGGATAGCTCTCCTTCCCTTTCTCACTTTTTCCATGCACATTGAATAGTACGCTGATCCAGGGATTTATGCTGAGTGTCAGGTTTGGATACGGGAAGGACTCTATCCTCTTGTATGAAGCAATTGGTATCTGCATGTTTGTCTTCTTCTGGATCAGTATAGTAGGGTTATAGGTTGGCCCCTTTCATGTCTGGCTTAGAATTTTTGACCAAAAAGTTCTAAAGAATCTTTAACACAAGAATATAATATAATATAATTTTCGCCTGAAAATTTTCATTACCAGGGCATTTCATAATTAGTTGTTATTGCTGGAAGAATCAGGAGGTTTGTGCATATTCCCCTGCCGTATTATACAGCAATGATTGAAATGAATGTTATTTAGATAAGGTACAGACAATACGAGTTCTCTAGGAGGAGAACCACTCTTTGTAAAGGCTAGTAGGCAGGTCATCCTCGCTGGGTAATCCCTCTATTATATTTATGTGTTCCAGTAGTACATAGACAAAGGAGATTTCTAAAGCAACCCATTAAATGCAACGCTATGCCCATGTAATATGTTTTAGAGCTGTACAATTTTGCTTTAATTTCCCCATGGAGTACCTCATAGATGGCTATATACACTTCTAATTGTAGGAATATGTATAGATAGCTCCACTCTCCATACCACGCAGTATTTAAAATCATTGATTTGAGAACCATGTAGCAGTAGCAGAAAACCCACTCCTTAGCATGTTCATCGCCAGACTGGGGCTAAACAGCAGCCCTGGTAAACAAACCTTACTACATAGCAAAAAATTATGACTTGCTATGCAGAGAATTTTGCTTTATTTGCTCCCCCTTTTATTATTACTCTCTTAAATATGTAACTCATAAAGTACAAGGAGAAAAACAAAACTGGAACATAAAAACAACTACTCAGACAGTCAAAGACAGGTGTTGCTTTTCCACCCAGGAACAAGTATATGCTACCACTAAGCAAACACCAATTTACCTAATAATACTGCCACAGTAACCAGTCAGATATCAATTCTACACAGGTGGTCTGCAGATCATGGCAGACCTGGAAGTCTTCACTAAACCCTTAGCTAGCGTGACAAACCATTGGGAACCCACTTCATGGAGCATCATGAATGTTCATTTGAGTGACCCCCATCAGATGCTATGATTATTCTTGACATTAGGAGCTTGGAATGTACCTGAATTTATGAACCTGTTCTACTGTGGGTCATAGATTAGGTGCTTTCTAGCTCCAAAATGACAACTCAGTCTCAGGTAGACCACTATAAACTTAGTCTGTCTGTTCTAAATGTTTTGCACCTCGTTTTGCCGTCCTCCCATCATAAATGTGTAGGATCATATGGTTGTGGTGCGACACGCTTCCAGAATGCATCAACATGTTAGGCGCATTACAAAGTGCTGTGGGTGCCTGATAATATAAAACTAGAGAACAAGGTTGCACCAGTTTTTGGGCTGAAAAGACGCCAGACTACTGACACAGCCCTGTACATACATGTCGCCCATAATTTCTATAGGGGCTAAGAAGCCAAGGTTTATTTGACTTCTGTAGGGGCTAATACTCAGCCCTGACAAAAGTCACATCAGCCCTAAGCATTTTCAAACCACACAGAATAATAAGTAATCCAAGGTGGTAAGTACAACACTCATTCTTAGCTCTTACAGCTTTTTGCAAAAATATCTCCTATAGCTAATGTGGACTACAGCTGGGCCATCAAATTTGGCTGGGTAAATGAGCTGCACAGAGAAAAAATTAAAGGTCACAACCCACATACCTTTCCAATACAATACAATTGCCCAGGTCATTACTCAGGAGGCGATGCCAAATATGTATACTTTTTTCATGATAATCATTAATAATGTCATTTTCTTTTTTTTTCTTTTCCTATTTTACTTGTACTTGTATTATACCAACCGTCAGTCAGCTTGTCAAGCCCTGCATTCGGGCAGGGCCTAGCAGGCCTTTTTCACAGGCGTAGATCTATGGCTGATATATGGCTGTCACGGCAACCATCAGCACCCTGTGATCGCACATTGGGGTGCTGATGGAGGACAGAGGGAGCCCCATCCCTCTGTCAGATGTCCTACATACCACAGTTTCTATTGACTGCATCATCTAAGGAGTTCAAACTGCCAGGAATGAAGTAAAACTAGCATCACCGATGTCTCAGGAGCTTCTGTGCCCCCAGACCCCAAATTACAGCCTCAGGGCCAGCATTCGACCTATGGAATGTGTGTTTGAGACCCCCGGACTACAGAATTATCCCTGGTGGCATTTTTAGGGGCCAAAATGAAACTCTATAGTCTGAATGGGCTATGGGGTCTACTTCTATACAGATTAGAGTTGAGGTGTCAATATATTGAGCAACATAACAAAAAAATGGAAGAAGTTTGTGCTCACCGCTAGTAGAAATCTCAAGGTGGATCCCCGAATGTCCAAACGGTGCCGTGGGACAGCTTCCTGTTGGACACAGGCAATGCAAATAGCAAAATTCAAATGGTTCCAAAAGCCTCTAGCACCGAAAAATAATTAAAACATATCCTTTAATTTATATTACATTAAAATAAGTACAGGGTTCTCCCAACCATCTGACGCGTTTACTCTACGAGTAAGAGCGTTTGTCGCTTGAAACGTATCAGATGGTTGGGAGAACCCTGTACTTATTTTTATGTAATACAGATTAAAGGATATGTTTTAATTATTTTTCGGTGCTGAAGGCTTTTGGAGCCATTTGAATTTTGCTGTCAATATATTGAGGCTTCTATACCTCACCCCCAACCTATATGCTGCAGAAATAATATCTGTTAATAATGTTAATATCTGTTAGCACTAGGCAGCAATAGATTAACAGAAAGGCGGTGCCAGCTGTCATACATGCCAGAACACTGCCACCTTCCGTGTAGTCCGTGAGATAAGCTGCTTCCAGAGAGTGTTAGTGACACAGACCTGTCTGACATCAGGTCAGAGGGAGGAAACAGAAATTCTAAAAGCTGCCTGCCACACATTGCAATTAGACTACTAGCATTAATAAATTAAGACAAAATAAAAGGCCAAGTTCACCAGTGGTGGAACAGGTGGCTCACTGTATTGCAGCCCACTGGGAATCTGCCCAGTAGAGCAAATTCCCAGTCTGGGCCTGGATATGGTGATGTTCCCTCTGTAGATTTCAAGTATCACATGTGTAAACTTGGGCATTGTGATAATAACTTTGTATAATAAAGTACAAGCATGCTAATGAACTCTTTTAAAAGGCAACCAGTTGTCATGGATTTTTTTCAATAATATCTCTGAATCGCCATGTTTATCACCTTGCTGATCTTGGTCAACACAGTCTCTGAATAAGGCTCTATTTTAGAAGCTCTTTCAGTTACTCCTTCATCACCTATGGACAGTTCTAATGAATGTTTTCTCACCTTGTCTTTTCCTGATTTTTTCTGTGTCTTGTTATAGTCATTTCATTTCATGTATGTCTATGAATAGCTATAGGCTATCTGCATGTGCCTTATTTAGCTTCCTTTTATAGGTTTCTGGTTTCATTTAAGCATCCTACATCTACAAACTTGTCTAGATATTGTCTGTAAAGAATATCACAACTCTGCAGTGATCACTGTGTATAATTCTTTCATGCAGAAGCAATTACTTCTTTTAAAGCATTGGATGTTATCATAGAAACTGCACAGGATTTTTCTAGTCTGTGTATATATATGCAGTATATGTATATGGATAGATATATCTTTTTATATATATCATGTATGTATTTTGGCGTTTGGACACCATTTTTTTGCACGCATTAGTAGCGTAAAATGCTCCTGAATCTATGAACTTGTTCTACTGTGGGTCATAGATTTAGCACTTTCTAGCTTCAAAGCGACAATTCTGGCTCAGGTAAACCACTTTTAAAGAGGTCTACCTGTTCCAGCAGTAATGCGCCTAGATTTTCCATTCAAAAGTCATGAATGTGTAGAATTGTATGGTTGTAGTGTGACATGCCTCCAGTACACCCCCGATCTCAGGCGTATTGCAAAGTGCCGCAGGCACTTTAAAAATATAGCGAACAGAGCTGTGCCCCGAACATACATGTTACCCATTGTGCCTAATTCGCACAGTAGGTGTGTTAAATTTGGTGTTATCGCTCTCACACTCTCTCATACTGGTCATTGGAAGTTCAGCATGACACTTCATGGCAAAGGAGTCTCTAAGGATCTGAAAAAAAAGAATTGTTGCTCTACATAAAGATGGCCTAGGCTATGGGAAGATTGATAACACACTGAAACTGAGCAGCAGCATGGTAGTCAAGACCATATAGCATTTTAACAAGACAGATTCCACTCAGAACAGGCCTCGCCATGGTCGACCAAAGAAGCTGAGTGCACGTGTGCAGAGTCATATTCACAGATTGTCTTTTCAAGATAGACATAGGGGTGCTGCCAGCATTTCTGCAAAGGTAAAAGAGGTGGGATGTCAGCCTGTCAATACTTAAACCATATGCTGCACGGCATAAAGTTGGTCTGCATGGCTGTCATCCCAGAAGGAAGCCTCTTTTAAAGATGATGTACAAAAAAGCTCACAAACAGTTTGCTTAAGACAAGTAAACTAATGAGATGGATTACTGGAGCCATGTCCTGTGGTCTAATGAGACCACCATAAACGTATTTGGTTCCGATGGTATCGAGTGTGTGTGGCGGCAACCAGGTGATGAGTAAAAAGACAAGTGGTCTTGCCTACAGTCAAACATGGTGGTTGTAGTGTCATGGTTTGGGGCTGCATGAGTGCTGCCAGCTGTGGGGAGCTACAGTTTATTGAGAGAACCATGAATGGCAACATATACTGTGACATACTGAAGCAAAGCATGTTTCCCTCTGGAAACTGAACGGTAGGTCTGTATTCCAACATGATAATGACCCCAAACACACCTCCAAGGTGACCACTCCCCTGCTAAAGAAAATGAGAGTAAAGCTGCTGGACTTGCCAAGAATGTCTTCAGACCTAAACCCTATTGAGCATCTGTGGGGAATCAATGCAAACCTCCCTACAGAATGGGGGGCATTGACCTATATACCTATACCTACTGGGGGACATATAGACCTATCTACAGACTGGGGAGCCCTATAAACTATATACCTAATTAGGGACATATAGACCCACCTACAGACTGTGGTGCCTTATCACCTACTGGGGGTACATATTCACCTACCTACAGACTGGGGAGCCTTATAACTTACTGGAGGGACATAAAGACCTACCTATAGACTGGGGAACCCTATATACCTATCACCTAATGTAGGATATATATATATATATCTATATACCTACCTACTGGTGGGCCCTATATGACTACTAACTTACTGGGGGAACCTATATATCTATGTTTCTAACAGGGGCCCTATATCACTATCACCCTTCTGTGGGGCCCTATATAACTATCAATAACTATTATTGGGGGACCAATATACCTACCAACCTACCTACCAACCTATATACCTACGTATCGAACCAACCTATTAACCTACCTACTGGGGGCCCTATATACCTTGCGAGGCTACTGAAAGTGACTATATGTTTACCTACATGGGGGCCCTGTGTACCTAGTTACTAATTGGTGGACCTAAATATCTCCCTACTTACTTTGCAGACTCATATACCTACCTACTTTAATTTTTTGGATGGAGGGGGGAAGATATACTTACCTACTGAGGGTATAGGCCCCTATTCTTAATATTCATGGACTGTCTAATAACGGTAAAGTCCCAAAGGATTTGCGCATAGCAAATGTGGGGCCAATATTCAAAAAGGGGTCAAAAAGTGATCCAGGAAACTATAGGCCAGTAAGCTTAACCTCTGTTGTAGGTAAAATGTTTGAAGGTTTTCTCAGAGATGCTATCCTGGAGTATCTCACTGAAAATAAATGTATAACGCCGTTCCAGCACGGGTTCATGAAGGATCGGTCCTGTCAGACTAATCTCATCAGCTTCTATGAGGAAGTAAGTGCTAGACTGGATCGGGCTGAGGCACTGGATGTCATATATCTAGATTTTTCTAAAGCATTTGATACGGTGCCACATAAAAGGTTGGTAAATAAAATGAGAATGCTTGGACTGGGGAAAAAGTGTGCAAGTGGGTAAGTAACTGGCTCATGATAGAAAACAAAGGTATAATTAACTGGTACATACTCAGACTGGATCGCTGTTACTAGTGGGGTACCACAAGGGTCAGTATTGGGCCCTATCCTCTTTAACATTTTCATTAATGATCTTACACAGGGAATACACAGTAGAATATCGATCTTTGCAGACGATACTAAGCTCTGTAAAGTAATCAACACAATAGAGGATAATATGTTATTACAAAGGGATCTGGATAAGTTGGAGGCCTGGGCAGAGAAATGGCTGATGAGGTTTAAAAACTGATAAATGCAAGGTTTTTGCACATGGGGAAGAGAAATCCATTACATGATTACATGTTTAAATGGAAAAAACAACTGGGTAAAAGTGACATGGAGAAGGACTTGGAATCCTGGTGGACAGTAAACTTAATTGTAGCAGCCAGTGTCAGGCAGCAGCAGCCAAAGCAAATAGGATCATGGGGTGCATTAAAAGTGGTATAGATGCACATGATGAGAATATTATTCTCCCATTATACAAGTCACTGGTTAGACCACAAATGGAATATTGTGTACAGTTTTGGGCACCAGTGCACAGGAAAGACATTGTTAGAGCTTGAACAGGTACAAAGGCGGGCAACAAAAAATAATAAATTGACTGGGTGGACTACAGTACACAGAAAGATTGGCAAGATTAGGGTTATTTAGTTTAGAGAAAAGAAGGCTTCGGGGGGGACATAATAAATATGTTTAAATACATCAAAGGTCAATATAGAGATCTCTCCCAAGATTTATTTATACACAGGGCTGTATCTAGAAAAAGGGGGGGCATCCTTTACGTCTTGAGGAACGAAAGTTTCTTACATAAACATAGAAAGGGATTCTTTACTGTAAGAGCAGTGAGACTATGGAATTCTCTGCCAGAGGGACTGGTCATGGTGAATTCAATAACCGAGTTCAAAAAGGGTTTGGATGCATTTCTGGAGCGTAATAATATAACAAGTTATAGTGACTAGGATTCAGGAGAGGGGTCATTGATCCAGGGATTTTTCTGATTGCCAGATTGGAGTCAGGAAGGAATTTTTCCCTAAAATGAGGACAATTGGCTTCTACCTCATTGGGGGTTTTTGCCTTCCTCTGGATCAACACCTTAGCACAACAGGCTGAACTAGATGGACGACTTGTCTTTTTTTTAGCCTTACAAACTATGAAACTATGAAACTATGAAACTATATACCTATCTCTTTACTGTGGGGGACTATAACAACAACCTACAGAGGGCCATATAGACCTGTCTACATACTGAAGGGACCTATATACCTATCTACCAAGGGTACCTATAAACTACCTACTAATGGGACTTATATACCTACCTATTGAAGAAACCTATATACCTACTTAGGGGGTCTGTTTACCTCCCTACCTAATGACGGCATATATAGGAATGATGAGCAACTTCCCATTCCCCAGGGTACCTGGATTACCTATCATAGGAAAGCGGGTTGCTCTGGGGATAGGGGATCATCATTCTTTTCTATATAGACCCCCACCAGGTAGGGAGGTATATAACCCCTCCCTCCTGTATTAGGTAGTTAGGTATATAGGTTCTGGAAAAGTAAGGATTTAAACATTTTTGTGTGGTAAATTCTGCATTAATGAGTTTTGGCCAAAGGAAGTCATCATGGCGGTCTGGGCCGGATGGAGAAGAGAAAGTAAAGTAAACGACTCCCATCCGAGAAGACGTCACTTGTGAGTCACTGCATGAAACTGCACACCTATGTCTGCAGTGCATCTGATAGTCACACGTGGTGATCACATTTGGTCATGGTCTGGCAGTATTATTTGGTCCTTAAGTAGTAATATTATTGGGTCTTGGTATTGTAGGATTTTTTTTGGGTAAGCATAATACATATGGTATATTTGCTCCTTGTATAAGTGTATTACTTGGTAACTGTTTGACTGTTATTTATAAGATATTACATTATTATTCATAGATCAGTGCTTTTAAAAAGAAAATTTGTCAGCGCTGATTTTCATTGAAAAATATACAGCTGAAGTGATGGATGGTATCCATGTGGAATATGTGTTTTACTCTGTAAAAATACATGCCCCAGTTCATCATGTGGCGTGAAAAATGCTTTGTGAACCTAACCCTACTGAGCATAACATAACACAGAAGGCCGGGCCCCAGATGTTTTCGCACCCTAGCAATGCCCGTGGGGTAGTGGTTAGGGACGTAGTTAGGGTTAAAGTGAAACTAACCCTAACCCTGACATGCTCCAGAAGTTTCCTCGGGTTAGCGTTGGGGTTGGAGTTAGGATTGAGTTTACTGGCAGGCTGAATTTGACTTTGATCTCAAACTGAAGCACAGCGCCAAAATTGAGCGAGTTCAGCTTTAATATTATATTTTAAAATAAAGGAAATTTCTGCAACAAATCAATTGCATACATTGGACTGGGGTTGTTTCTGCAGCACGTTCATGGATCTCTGCAAACGCCATTCGGTTGATTGGGACAGTAACAGAAATTTCTACTACAAATCTGCAACATGTACATTTGTAAACTAAAAGTACAGAAACAATTCAACATGTTACTTGTTGGTATAGCAGCCTGACCAAGAACAAATAATATAATAGGATAGAAAATAAATTGATACTAAATGATATAATGTGTTCCCAGAGTATTGTCTTGAATTACAAGTAGTTTTAAAGAAACTCATTTATCTATTTTATCTATTTTTCTTACCATAGAATCTATGACATGACTTGACCGATATATCTTAATATTTTATTAGATTTTATATTTTATTTCTCCAGCTACGGATTTCCTTTCGCTACTTCAAATAATTTTAAACTTATTTTTATTATCTTTATTGTTAGGTGTCATTAACCTTTGTACAGATTTTTATTAGATATCTTCATATAGTTATTATAATGTATCATTGTACTTTATATAGAGTTATTGGATGTGGCAGGCTGGCAATGTGCCCAGCAGTTTGTGAGGTTATGCCTCAAACATTGGTAATTCGTTTTTGTGCTTTATGTCGTCTTTTTACATAGCTTGTACAAAACCTTGTAGAATACCATCAAAATACTGCACAATATCCATAGCAAAAAAACTGGCAAAGCAGCAGTAAAATGAAGTGCACTATTGTTTGTTTTAATAGACAAAGGTAGATTGGTGTTTCTACTCAAAACCTCCACTTTTCACCAGAGGTCAAAGCTCTTAACGTATTAAGACTCTATATCTGTGTCATCTGAATGCAACTAAAATGATCCCTTTGTGTCTTCTTCATAAAAATAGCAAGTCTGACGTTCATTGACTGTCTCACAATTTGTGGACAAAGAATTAGTTAGCAATACAGCTGCATGGAAAGTGAGATTATTTATTAAAGCAGATCTCCAGGGAATGAGGGGAGGTGTCACGACTGATAAAATGTCAGGATCTATATTGTTGAATTCAGCTCTGACACTTTATTTCTACAGTAATTGTGTGAGCAGAGAATAACTGCAAGTGTGGTTACATCTGTAGTCATGGCAATGAAGAATGCCATGATTTTAGACTACCTCTCCTCCCCCATTATACGTGGGAAAAGGGAAAGTCTGAGATCATCCCTATGAACCAAAGGGAGCCTAAGCAAAGTAGAACCAACTTGCAGAAACCCCAGAAAGGACTGTTGGTTCAATCTGATCTTTTTTTTATTAAAGATAGAAAATGCAGATCATTTTGAGGATGCCGAATTCCATTTTTCCAGGACAAAAGGACTTAGACCAAGACATCGGTAGATGAGTCTTTTTTTCTCAACCCGAATCCAGGTCCTGGAGACCAAGTGAAAATACAATGTAAAATTGAGGGCATTGTTGTCTTCTTTATTCTTTTATTTAGGAACAAGTCTAAGACAGCACATATGTTTCTGAACAAGTCTATGAGGCTGGTCTGAATATGATTTAGAAAAATCACATACACTGTTCTTCAGAGGTGAATTTGAGGTGCCTTCAGAGAACCACTTAGGGGGTGAGCTGTATTATCCAAACTCACTGCACTGTTCTGTGTCTATATATAGACTGCTTTCATTGTCCTGAGTAATATAATGTTGTACCGTGTTAGCCATAGAAAGTAGTAGAAGAGTGAAGAAATCAGCAATACCTTTTAGAGGCTAACTTAGTATATTTGATGGTGAGCTTTCGAGAGTAATAGCTCTCTTCTTCAGACATGATGTTATACAAGAAACTGAAAATTTACAAACTGTTTATACACAAAAGACATGGATCTTCAAGGGAACTTAGAATCTTTAAAAATAACAAAATTTTATATTTTCTGCTGATATCGCATTTTGTTATTTTTTAAAATTCTAAGTTCCTTTGAAAATCCATGACTTTTGTGTATAAAAAGTCTGTAAATTTTCAGCTTCTTGTATAACATCATGTCTGAAGAAGAGAGCTATTACTCTCGAAAGCTCACCATCAAATATACTAAGTTAGCATCTAAAAGCTATCGCCTGATTTCTTCACTCTTCCACTTCATTGTCCTGAGACAAGAACTCTGCCCTTAAGTCAATGCATTTTCTATTACAGTCATTGTCCTGGGTTGGGATATCTACTAGTATAGAATAACTGTAGCTTTTTAACATTTAGAGATATATAATTGATCACTTTTTCTAAATACTTTGCTTTGTTGATTTTTCTTTGGTCAGAAGGTAAAGAAGATTTTATCTTCTCTTACAACAAACAAGTTTCTCTGGTTACGACCATCTCTCTCCCCACCTTTCCCTGCTATCTCTGATCTCTCATTGTTCTAAGCTGCTATCTGTCATTCACTTCAACCATGGTGAGTCACTGCCTGCTTTGAAGACTTTAAAAGCCTCTCATTTAGCTAAGTAAACACTCCCTAGAGCCATGCAGCCTGACTACTACACTTTATAAATCTCTTGCACTCGATTTCAAAGTAACAGGAATAGCTTGGAACAGTAGAACTGATGTATCAAACACTGCTATAGACCCGCCCACAGTCTGAAGAGCATGTGTGATTTTAAAGCTTACTATAGCTGTGAAATTGCATGGTGAGAAAATCCCTTTAATGGAAGAGGTATGAAATGCTGCAAAGAAAAAGTGGTGTGGTCAATGCTTTCATTTTCTAAAATCCATTCAATGACAACCCCTTTTTAGAATGAAACTGCTCCTGATCAGCCTGAGTCCAGCTTCTCTAAGCCTGTCACTGAGGGAATCTATGTGGTCACTTATTGGCCTTGCAGGCCAGATTCAGTATTATCTGGCTCTCATTTCAATGAATTTGTGACCATGTAACGTGGTAGCAATCAATGAAGACTCATTTTCACGGTAGCAAAAAGAGGACCCACTCCTCTGATATCTATATACCTTATTGTAAGAAATAATAGAATTTATTCTAAAATTGATGAAGTTTCTGTGGTATGATAACCCATGTCATAATTAAATTAATTGGATGAGGATCCTGACTCTAGACTTTAAGGGCGACATGTCAGAAAAAAGGTGCCTCCACGGCAGTTTTAAGGTGCATTAAATGAGTGTATAATGTGCCTGAATGAAAGAACCTGTCAAAAATCTGGCATGTGGTATATCCTGCATAGTAAAATTGATGCGTCTAATCTAGGCACATAGCATATCATTTCTAGCATATTAGATGCGCCTAATTTAGGCGCATTCAAGTGTGTCGTGCGTGGCGTATAATGTGCCTAGTTTTGATGTACTACTGTTCATTTATACAAAGAATAGGGCGTCAACATTTTTTTGTGCAAAATGCACCAAAACAATGTTGCAGCCCTGAGGGGACATATCGCCCTAAGAGAATAGAAATGTTTGTACATCCTTAAATGAATACTACCACATTAATGGCATGGTTTATGTGAAATAAAAACCTCAAGGGATGTCTTTATGCGATGTGCAAGAACAGCATTAGACCTGCTATTATGACTCAGATTATGTGTTTAAAATAAATATGAATAATTATGTTTCTGTTGAAATAAAAAGTTTGGTTGCAATCACTATGTAGAGTATACTGAGCACCTATTGTTAAAATAATTAGGTAGATGAAGGATTTGTTGTATCCATGACAACAGTAAGAGCTAAACCAATCCTGGTAATGCTCTGAAAATGAGAGCTCACTCTGTGCTCTGCAGAATCAAGACACTTGATTGTGTAAGTCATAACCCACCATCAATCATGCATAATTTATCAAGCATTTCACAAAGCCATCTTTCATGGGTGAAGAAATCCAAGCACAACACTTTGCATGCTCTATGAAGAAAGCAGGAAGCATTCATCTATTTCTGGCAATCTTATTAAAATCTTACTGACTAAACTTTGCAGTGAATTGCAGAAGCAGAAATTCTTCCTTAAGGACTTAAACTAGAAAGATTTTCCTTGAGAAAATGAAGGTGAAGATACTTTAGCTTATGATACCAAACACTATACAGAGAATAATGTCTGATACTGCAAAAGGAGGACAGTCAAAATAGAAACATGAGATAAAACATTTCTTGTATTTGATTATACTGAATTATACATATTGAACAAGATCATATCATTTACTGTATATAATTCGTCTATAGTCGTTACATAGAAAGCTCATGAGTAAGGCCTCACCCACATCTCATTTTTGTAGCCCGTTAAGGCTATGTTTGCCCTACAGAATTCTATTGCCCCATCGCAGCCCTAACGCAGTATCCATTGAGATACATTTTTATGGTATCCTGATAGGAACAGGCTGCCAAAATGAAATGTGAATGGTGCCCAGTTGGTTACTGAAGTTGGTATAACTTTCTAATGTATTATAGAGCATCATTACACCTCCATACAATCTCTGATTTGGACAAAATGCTAATAACCAACCAATTGAAGTCTAAGTATTCCTACTCTACTTTCATCTAATTCCATACAAGGATTTTCTGTCAAATTCCAAAAAATGAAAGGAGATACAGTATACTCCCCAATTAATGCTTGTGGAGGAAAAAAAATATCTGTTATACAATAGTATTCAAAGACCTCATGCCTTTGGTTCCATAAACACTGCAAACACAAGTACCTCTGTATTAAATGGGTTTTCCTATCCAGTGTCAGGCTGGGGTGCCTGGGACCCACCAATGTAATTGATTGTGGGGGCCCCACCAATGGAGTTGAATGTGGAATCCCACCAGTGATTCTAAGGCCCATCAGTGGAGTTGAATGTGGGGGGCCCAATAATGTCAGACTGGGGCGCTTAGGGCCTACCAGTATAGTTAATTTTGCGGGACCTATTGAATTGATTCTGGGGGACCTATCAGTAGAGTTGATTCTGGGGCCCACCAGTTTTTTGGAGGCCACCCTACAACTAATGAACATGTTTCGTACACGTATTGCTTTTTGCCTATTTTTCTCTGCCTTTCCCAAGGTTGCATATGGAATTGAAAAGCAACTCCAGGTCCGTCATGCTTAGGGGCCCACTGGGGATTCCCCTAGTCCCCTGTGGGTCAGTCTGAGCCTTGGTGCCCACCCTACAGATACTAATCATGACTCTACTTGTCTCTAATATTCTGCATTTTGTTTTTTGCATCTTTTACTATGTATTTCTACCTCTCCCAGTGATGCACATGCAGTTGAAATACAACTCCTGGCCTGCCATGATTGGGGGCCCCGAGGGCCAGTCCAAGTCTGTTCCTATCTCATACATTTATGGCCTATTCACAGGATAAGCCATGAATGTCTTATAGGTGCATGTCCTTTTGGAACCCGTGTCTGTCTCAAGAATGGGGACCACTTTACCACCTATCCTCATTCTTGCCATGGGTGCAGTGAATGGAGAAATGACCGCGCATGCAGAGTTCTCATCACTCACTTCTATGGGAGTTCTGAGTACAGCCAATTGCTGTTCTAAGACTTACTATACCCTATTGAAGGACAATTTACACAGCTATTTTCATAATTCACTTATTTTGGGTGACTGTAACACAAATTTTATCTAGTCTTAATAACGGCAAAGATGAATCAGTGACATTATTATTTTACCATTGATTTTTGTCAAGCCTGCTGCCAATTGGGGGAACAATTAGTAATGTAAGTAATATCAATATGTAGTACCTAAATAATATTTTCATACATCAACTAAATATTATAATACGGTGCATAAATAACACCACAATAAAAAAATTGGATAGTGCCACCATACTGTGACTAAATAATATTACCTACAATAATTGACTAACACCAGAATATCCTTTCTCAATAACAGAACTATACAATTTATGAATAATACTACCATACATACTGTCATGGGCTAGGTAGTTGGATCTGCAAGGTCGACCATGAGAGTTGATGATAACTCCGCCAGGAAGCAAAATCTAAGGGGTCCCTAGTTTTCACCAGAGCCAACCGCAAGGCAGGACGGACTTGGCTGTAGGAAACCCCCAGGTCGTTACCCCTGACGTGGTCGCTCGTGGTGTCAGCCGAGATGCCAACAAGGTACCAATAAACAAGCAGGGATGTAGTTGAGGTACAGGCAGACATTCAGGGCACATGGCGTTCTAGCACAGTCAGTAGTCAGGCACGAGATAAGGGCAGGTGGAAGGCTGAAGAGTACAGATGTAGCAGAACTAAAAAGAACAGATAATGCACCGTGATAGCACGGCACAGAGTGTTATCTCTTCTTTCTCAATGCTTCTCAATGGCCTTTGTTTACAGATGAGACCAGATAACACAAAAAGCTGTGATATCACGGTCAAGCTAGACTCTGCTACATCTATAGTTGAGAATACGAATCCAAGGGTCAAAACCACAGAATACACAAATGGATGGAATAGCGCTAAGCTCAGTAATGGAGACCAACAACTGGCAAGGAAAAAGCTGGGAGTTGTCCCAATAAAGGCCGTAATGGAAAGACATTGGTTCCAGGAAAAATTGGGTGGTGCGCAATAGCACTTTAAATCAGATGGGATAAGCACGTGCACCGCATAAGGGATGGCTGCAAGCACGCGGCTGCACAGACAGGCAGGGAGCAGGAGAGAAAAATGGACACGGGCAGGGAGTAGATGAGTACAGTGAAGGGGCTGAGGGAGTGCACCACGGGCACATCCGCAGACCGGTGCACAGACAGAAGCTGTCTAACAGGTGAGTAAATACTAGCTTAGTGGTGCCTATGATTGCTTCCTGGCAATGCCAGTTAGTTTCAGCTTCTGTCTGCTGCTCCATAAATCGGCTAGACTTCACATTGCACAGGAAAGGAAGGGATATTTATCATCTTCTCGCTCTTTGCGCTTGTTCATGCATCTGCTTTCCCTTCACTGTAAATATACCACTCTTAGTAGAAATGGTAGAAAAGTAGCCTTAGATAACGGCAGTGCCCAACACCAAAAGCTGCTCTGGTTATAGGAGCTCTGGCTATGAAAGCATTGTATTTAGGATAGGGTGCATGATTGAGAATTACAACCAGTGCTTGGAAGAGATACCCCTAAATGCCTTTGGAGATTGCCAGAGGAACTCTAAAGTTACTCTACAAAACTGCTCTTTTTAATAAAAGTGTAGAATCTCAGGAGAGCACTAAAGGGCCTGGTACCATATTACCATTGTTCTGATCCCAGAGACTCCAAATTTTTGGTTTACTTAATTGTAAAACATTATTTTGCTATGCAAGATTTTTTGTTTTTGAAATAAGTTCTTTACACTTTATTTTCTGACAGCCTTTACATAAAGTGAATGATTCACCATTTCTTGGAGTTGGTGTTCACTGCAAGCATATGTGCGCCTTTTCAGGCAGACTGTGTTACGCACTTCACTCAGCACAGGAGCATTGTGGTGGGCTGGTTTTGGATACAAACATATTGGAGGTTGACTGTTAAGTCTGTTCAGTAAACTGCTGCAGTTTCAGACTCTTAATTCGTTTTATCAGCTTTTTAACGCTTTTAGTTCTGGATGCTAAATTAAAGTATTTTGGGGTTATACAATGGACTGGACCAAAAGAAACTACAATAATTAGAAACATAATTAGAGGGGAAAAAACTACTGTGCATTTCCTATGGGTTAGTGTTGTGCTTCATCTTGGGCTCACGCTTAAAGGGGTTTTAGTTTTATCATTTCATCATTTGGCAGACGTTTATACTGGTTGCTAAGGAGAGCTTATGAAATGGAGGGGCGTGTTTCTCCTACCAGCAGGGAGTATCTTCTCTCTGCAGACATGCCCCAAAGTGTACAAGTGAGAATTCATTCTGTGTGAGCGGGGGGGAGGAGGGGAGAGAGAGATTCTCAACTGTCGGAAACTAAGGAATCATTGGAAGTGTAACTCAATAGTGTCTATCTACATTTCTCGCTCTCTCTACATACTTTGTAATTAGAATGGGCATTTGACATTCAGGATTCTGGGAGAGATGGGTGATTTTGTTTTCTCTCACACACAGTGATATATCCTGCAGATTATTACACCTCTGTCCTCTACAGATCTGCAGAACAAATACGCTTTATCGGTTTGTGTTTACACATGGGACTGCACAAGATCTCTCTCTCTGCTGCGGGACCACTGATCGCTGTCAATGAACAGCGCAAACCTCGCACGCATACGTCGAAGCTACCACTAATTGCTGTCAGTGAAAAGCGCAAACCCCGCACACATACGCAGTCTCTCTCTCTCTTTCTCTCTCTCTCTCGTCAGTACCTTGTCGATGTATGCGATTGCTGGCACATCTCCTCTGTTTAATACCAATTTCCACTGCACGCCAACACAGAGCCGGTCCACATCACAGAACATGCGCGGGAATGCCCGCTCCCGTGAATACGACCGGGGGGCCGTACAGCATGTAAATGACCACAGCCGGCAGCCTATCACATGCAAGGAGGCGAAATCCAACTGGCACTGGGGAACAGTGTTTGCAAAAAACGAACATAAGGGATCCTGTGAAAACAAGACAGCTTTGCAAATGACATCCAATTGCAAAGTTGCTTGTTTTCACTGTCCCCTTATTCTGAATACCATTTAATGTAATGATACAACCCCTTTAAGTTAGACCCAAATTCAGAAATTCAATTTGGATTGAGCCCAACCAAATTTTGGTGGATTTTGGAGAAAAATTGGCCCTAATCAGAAATAAGGATTGAAGTTATAATAAGGGTTGGTGCTAGGGAAAGGCTTAGGGTAAGGGTAATGGGTTAAGGTTTGGGTTTAGATATTATGGTTAAAACTAATTCTGTGCAATTTGGAGACATTTGGCCACCCATCTTTCCAGCCAATAATCACCTGAATCTTTATAAGTTCACATCCCACATTCTCCTGTGCCAGTTTGTAGGTCCAGTTTTCCTTTGGCTGGTTTCTGAGCTTTCCGTTTTTTTTCTGCCTGCCCTGACATTCTGCCTGCAACCTGCTACAAAATAATTCTGCTTGCCCTGATCTTCTGCTTGTTACTCTACCACAGGCATCCTCAAACTGCGGCCCTCCAATGGTTGGGAAACTACAACTCCCATCATGCATTTATATACTCTATAACAGTGGGAATGATGGGAGTTGTAGTTTCCCAACCATTGGAGGGCCGCAGTTTGAGGATGCCTGCTCTACCATGTCCCTGCCTATGCCTCTAGTACCACACCTGCATGCCAGCCATCCCCGTAAGTGACCATGTCAGGGGTTGTGACCTAGAAGTTCTCTGAAGCGAATGAAGATCTAAATCCCAAGGGGTTAAAGAGTGTAGACCGGGGGACTTTCTAGTGTGGTTCTACACCAAAACTCATGGTTGACACGGTGGTTCTACTACTGAACTCCAGTGAGCAAAAAATTGACTAAATGGGAAATATTGATAAAAAGGGAGTTGTAAGCTGTAAAAATTAAGCGTCCTGCGTTATTATACTGCTCTATGCATTTCATATTGAGATTGCTCACCCACCTATCCTTGTCAGTGGTTGACAGAGTGCTTTGTTTGCACATGTAAAAGCACCCCCAACACTCCCTGAGAGTAGGGGAAAGATGTGGAGAGTTTGGTAAAAGACAAAACCCTGTAAGGTGTCCCAGCTGCTTTTTACATGTTTAACACTTGGGGCCCCAATGTATAAATTTTTTGGGTCTAAAACCCCCCCCTTTTCCCCATAGTAACCCTAGGGGGCAAAAGTAGTTTTTAGACCAAACGGGTTTTAAAACTTTTGGGTCTTAGGATACAAGGCATTCGGCTATAAATAAAACAATTAGAGAGAAGGCAATAATACATTTGCATTGCATGCTGAAGTGAATGTATAGGTGAATTTCTATTTGTTTTTGTGTAGTGCTATTATTGTTTTTAGAGTTTTGGCAGATGTGCAATCTTAATGAACAGGAATTTGTACGTTTGTGATTGATTTCCAATTTTGTCTGTGATTTTGTTTTTTATTTTAATTTATTATCTCGCTATCTTTCCTTTTAATCTGGAAATTAATTTTAAAATATTTCAAGTGTTTCTCAAAAACATTACCACACATGTCTGAATGAAGTGCCGAGTATCAAAAAACTATATGTCATCAATTTCTAGGTCTGTCTAATAAATATATCAGCATAACCTTTTATTTTGGCACAAAGCTAATATATATTATATGTGTGTTGCACTTTGTAACTTCTAAACAGAAGGAAAATAAATGTGTGGCATTTAGGAAGCCAACCTTTACTGAATGGGTCACTTACTGTGAACTTTTCAAACTAGATTGCAATGTTAAAACAAAGAATATGCTGTGTGCTAAATACAGTACTTTTTCAAATAGGCCACTTCAAGATGTTAGGCCATTCTACTAAGTCCATAAGTAATTTTGCAGAAAACCAAGCAATTAAACAAGAGATGTAAATGCTATGTTCTTTTGTTTCTGGCTCAAGAGAGGTTGGATGCTGCTGCCAAGCAATCACTGTGTCCCTATGTAGCATTAACAATGGAAGAAAAGAAGTGTGTTGATTATAAATCAATACCCAGCACAGCAATTTTACTGTACTTCAAGAATGGGCATGGAAATTGGATTACAAAAAAAACCCTTTATCAGCAGGTCAGACCATAAGAAAGGAGATCTACAAACCTCAACAAAAGAAATGTGTCTCTATAATGTTATTAACGTCACTCATTTTCATTGTTGTATTTATAGACAAGCTCCTAAAGAACTCTGTTGTCACTATATCTTATTCCCCATATTCCCCACAATATCATAACAGACAAAAAGAATATCCACATCACAGAGAGATATATGGGATATTTTACGGTTTAGTCAAAGCACTTTGTAAAGTTTGCACAGAAAATCTGTCTTGTTATACACATTTGTGTGCAGTTATAATCTGGAGTCAAGACTTTAAGAAGGATGGGTGACAGCCCTAGAATACTTATTTTGTATATAGGCTAGTACTACAAATTATAATTAAATAATAATTGATAGAACTCAGGATACCTGCACATTATGGGCCACATGTAGGAAAACTGTCTAAAACTCACTTTGTTTCCCATAGCAACCAATCAGAGCACCCCTTTCATTTCATATAGTGCTCAGGAAAAATGAGAGGATCGCTCTGATTGGTTACTATGAGCAAAAAAGTGAGTTTTAGACCTAGACAGCTTTCATACATGTGGCCTTATGAGTAAGTATATTACAGAGGCCACACATCAGCGATGGAAGCAACACTATAAAATATTTTTAAGGGTGAAAACACATGAGATTCCAGCTGCATGCAGCCACAACAACGCCACTGTGGGGCAGCCAGTGGTCACATGAGTTTGCCTGCAACAACTGACAAATTCACGTGGCCAATGGCGGTCATATGGGAGTATAGTCGCAGCTGCATGTGGTCAGACCTTCATGTGTTTGTACCCTAAGGGTATGTTCACACGATGTACTGCGGCGCGTATAGTACGCGCCGCAGTACGTGGTGCTTTTCTGGAGATCGTGCTGATACGCGCGTATTTCCATGGTGCGGGGGGCCCGGAAGCCCACCGGCCCCATTGAAATTCATTACTCGCGGTGCGTATTCGCCGCAAGTAATTGACATGTCACTTATCTCCCCGCGTGTACAATACGATTGTATTGTACGCGCAGGGGGATGAGGCATAATCCATAATTCTCTGTGAGAGGTATGGATTACGGTAATTTCGGTGCGGATCTCGCCCGTATTAGAGTGCAAATACGCAGCGAAATGCGCCAAGAATTTACGCCGTGTTGACATTGCCTTAAGATGTTTGAATAAAGTCAATTTTTTTTTTAGATTTATCACGAGTGCTGGGGGATCATAACTGTTTATACTAAGTTTCTCTTTCAAACCCAAGGTCTAGCAGGTTCTCCAGGCATTTGACTCCTGGAAGTTAAATGGGACATTCACAGTATCATCATCAAGGTACTAGTGAACACATTTTTTGTTTTTGTCATGCACATGGCAATATTCTCTGTGTATGCCTCCATTTTCCTGTTATATTCTTTATGTGATATCCTAGAAATTAAAAAATTCTGTCACAACCCATCAAAACATAAACCTGTAAAGTACAATGCCGTACTAATGCACTATGCTAGAACATTGAGTGTCTATGGCTCAGTAGTACATAGTGCAGTACAGTATACAGGAAACTGTCTGTTATTCATTATGTAACTTCATTATGTTACTAGTAGATACCTCATCCCAGGACAATGACTGTAATAGAAAATGTATCCATTTAAATTCAGAGCTCTTGTTCCTGGATAACAGCTGAAATATATGTGTGTATATATATGATTGAAACCAGATATTTACATACACTATATAAAAAAACACATATGCATGGTTTTCTCACTATCTGGCATGAAATCAGAATAAACCTTACCAGTTTTAGGTCAATTAGGATTACCACAATTATTTATATTTGCCAAATGCCAGAATAATGAGAGAGAATGTTTAAAGGCATTTTTATTACTTTCTGCAAAGTAAAAAGTTTACATACACTAGGATTGTTATGCCTTTAAACAATTTGGAGCAGACCATATGATGATGTCATGTCTTTGGAAGCTTCTGCAAAGACAACATCGGAGTTAATTAGAGACACAACTATGGATATATTTTTAATGCACACCAGAAACACAATGCTTCTGTGTGTAACATTATGGGAAAGTGTAAAGAAATATCAGGAGGAGAATTGTGGACTTGCACAAGTCTGGATCATCCTTGGGTGCAATTTCCAGTTACCTGAAGTTGTATTGTTCATTTCTACAAACAATTATATGCATGTACAAACAAGATAGGAATGTCCAGCCATCATACTGCTCAGGAAGGAGACGGGTTCTTTGTCTCAGAGATGAACTTATTTTTGTCTGATATGTGCATATCAACCCAAGAACAACAGCAAAAGACCTTGTGAAGATGCTGGCGGAAGCTGGTAAGATTGTGTCATTAGCCACAGTAAAACGAGTAATGTATCAACATGGGCTGAAAGGTCGCTCTGTCATTAAGAAGCCATTACTCCAAGCCAGATTAATGTTTGCAAATGCACACAGGAACAAAGACCTGTATTTTGGAGACGTCCTGTGGTCTGACGAAACTAAAATTGGACTCTTAATGACCAATTTTAATGCAATATAAAACATACTTATTCCCCCTTGAGGAAGCGTTTGAGCGAACGTGCGTTGGGGTTTGGCTCCTCTCCACACGTGGGTGGCTGGTTGGCTAAGTTATGTTTTATTTGCATTAGTTTTTATATTTCTTTTTACTTCTTTGCCTAATGTATTTTTTTTCAGTTATTTACTCATAGATGGTGGAGAGTAGTAGCTTTTTCTGTTGGGTGGTTTGTGTATATTTTATTTTTTTGTTAGGTTTTTATTGTTTCACTGTTATTGTTTTGTATTATTTGGTGTAATAAAGATTGATTTTTCCATAAGGCTGTTGTTGGTATTTGTTTGTTACAAAGTAGCTTAAGTCAATGTTTTGGAGTGGTCATCACAGAGCTCTGATATCAATCCTATTGAAAATGTATGGATAAATCTGAAAGGCAGGTGCGAGCAAGGCGACCTACAAACATAGATGGGTTACACCAGTTCTGTCAAGAGGAATGGGTCCAAATTCCTACCAACTATTGTGAGAAGCTTGTGGAAGAATATCCAAAACGTTTGACGCAAGTCATACAGTTTAAGGGCAATGCTACCAAAAACTTTTGACTTTGCAGAAAGTAATAAAAATGCCTTAAGGAATTCTCTCTCTCATTATTCTGGCATTTGGCAAATAAAAATAATTTTGGTTCCTAATTGACCTAAAACGGGCAATATTTATTCGGATTTCATGTCAGATAGTGAGAAAAACCTGCATATGTGTCTTTTTATATAGTGTATGTAAACTTCTGGTTTCCACTGTATATAAATATATCTAAACCACTGCTGAGTACAGGGCACAGTGGAGTAAGTTTGGATGATATGGCTTCATCCTTTACTCCCTGCTTTGTGCGTGGCACGGCTTTGTTCATGTCATGTTATGCCTTAGCGTGTCCTTGGTCAATTTGTAACCAAAATACTACCATTATATGATTATATATACCAACATACATGTGTGTGTATATATATATATATATATATATATATATATATATATATACACATATATATGTATATATATGTATATATATACTGATATACAAAATCTAATTATAAAAGTAAATATATATAGAATTATATTTTCTGTAACTGTAAGTTGCAGTGTTATGCAAAATAGTCGAGTGAACATAGATTAATTATCATCTACTCTTAATTTTTTTTTACCAATATTACGCAATGTTAAATTTTGTGACGATAAAGCAATCTTTAAATACCCTGAACCTCTACATTTCTCATCTAAACTGTGAATGCGTTAACAAATCTCCCCCTTTCTCAGATCTTGTCATTTTTAACACAGCTCTGTGATTTAGAAAAAGCTTGTTAAGGAATTCATCAAATAGTGGGAAACATCAGTTCTGGATATACAATTATTCTTTGTTTTATGTCTACAAAAGTAGAATATCTGAAAGCTTTAGATGTTGCTGTGTAATCACATTCTAAAATAGCATTTAGAAAGACAGGCATGGTAATGAAAGAAAGAAGAGTGAAAAATATTGTCTAATGTGCACAGTAGATAAAATGTATGCAATTTATCTCTTGATCAAAATCAAACAGGAAAAAAAGTCAGGATAAATTCTTTCTATAATGCACATTGTGATCCTCAAAGGGTCTGTCCCATCAGGATGACTCGCACCTCATAAGAAATTGACCTCTTTTCTGGAGCACCGTCTATTAACGGAGAACATCTCCTGCTTTAGAGGAGTCACTTGAACCTTTTATCATGTGGTCTACCCTTATTTATTTTAGTGGTCACCTTGTAATACAATACTTTATCTGCAGTAGGCACTAGAGAGGATATGGGCAGTGCTGATTTCCTGAGGATAATAGATAAGCTGTAAAAAATACTCCTTCCTGGATGGAACAGAGTAAGTTTGGGTAGGTGGGTGGTGCTCTATACTATTTAAAATAAACTATATAGCTAAAAAATATATAAAAAAGATAGTAACATTTATTACCTGAATTAAAAGATAAATAACCACTTTGTACAATAAAATAGAAGAGGAGGAGCTACGCATTTCACGCTTCCTCAGGCTGTGTGACGATCGCAGGCACATTTTAAAAGCCTGTTTTTGCGGAAGAAGAAGGGAGTCGGTTTGAACCTGTACAGTGATGTTTTCAATAAGTAATATACAAGTCTATCATAAATTGTAACATTGTTATACATCAGTTACTGTAGTACATAGATGTATTGTTAAAGATATGGCATGTAGTTAATCACTGTATACATAAAACATAAATATAGGTTGCAATTTCTTGTTAGTGATGATTGCTGAAGATAATCACTGAAGATTTCAATTGCCAGACCTGTGGCAATCAGAGGATTTAGTTTATATTTACACAGCACAGGAATACCGTCGCATTTTCGTCGATTTCGGTATTTTGAAAACAAGAATCCGATGGTACACTGTGTGCATAGACAGCAATGATAAACCCCTGCTGTAGTCTATACAGCAATGGTTTTTAACCGCCCCGTTAAAAATCCGGCATAGTATGCAACATATTCCGCCAGAGTCCCGCGGTGTGCCGTCGGATTCCCGTACGGATTCCTCGGTTTTTGTGCAAATAAGCACCAGAAAACGTGGTCCTGCATAGGACAAAATGACATCTACTCTCTGACATATTTTGTCCTATGCTGTGTGCACTGAGCCTTATAGAAGATTTTGAAAAATATGAACACTGATACTTTGAAAAGTAAAACACCGATTGATAATAAATCTTAAACCTGGTTAACTGATCTAGTTTCTCTAGAGATGAATCAATCTTTAAAAATTCTCTAGTCTAATGATTCTCCAAAATGCAAATCATGATCTAAGTAGCTGTGGATCTTGAACCTGGCAAATTGATTCTTTCATCTCCTAACAATTGCTCACAAGTAAGTCAATTGTATCATTTAATTGCATTAGGGTAATGTGATTCTGTGTTGGAGAGACTTGTTGTTTGGAAATATCATATTTCCATGGTGACCATGATCCATTTTCTTTTTTTTTTATTAATTGTAATTTTATTGAAAAACACAAACACAAACACAAAGAAAAGGCTACGTAGGCCTGTACAAAGGATTCAATGAGATACCATACAGACATATCAATAAGAACAAAAAACAGTGTGCAGCAGTACACAAAAGTATCACATTGATCTATATAGGTCGGAATTCTAAATCACTAAGCAAAATCACAGCCTACACGACCTAACAAGAGAAGACCATTAGAAGGCCATATAGATATATAAACCTATTAGACATAAAGACAAACTAGTGAGATCAGGGGGGAAGACCAAGAACACGACACAAAAGGAGAGAGGAGGCTCCCAGTACTAGATTTGCAATCCAGTTATACCTAAGTAAAAATCTACAAGTCTTGAAGAATGCAATATGTATCCCACGGTTTCCAAATATGATCAAAAGATTCTAATTGAGTATGTGACAAAGTAGTGAGGTATTCCCTACGCCTTACTTCTTGCAGACGTAGACATACATCATGCTTAGTAGGAATAGAGGCTTGTCTCCAAAATTTGGCAATCAGACACTTAACAGCTGTCACTATGTATAAGAAAAGTCTGCCCATCCTACGACCTAAAGGGGCATAAGGTATATTAAGGAGGAAGGTTTGCTGGGTAAGAGGAACCCTAAGCTGCGTAATCTCCTGGATCAAGGACTGAACCGAGTTCCAAAGCGGCTGTATCATTCTACACTCCCAAAAAACATGCTGTAAATTTGCTCCAGGATCCCTGCATCTCCAGCAACAATCCGAAATGTCAGGCTTAAGTTTATGTAAAAGGGCAGGTGTATGATACCAGTACATTAATATTTTGTACTGATTTTCCTTGGTTAGAGCAGAGAAAGACGAGCGAGCGTCCTGCTTCCATATCAATTGCCAGGTGTCTCTGGGAACGGGGGACCCCAGATACTCCTCCCACTTAACCATGTACGAATGAACTATCGGGGAGTCAGGGTCAGGAGCTATTAGTAGTTTATAAATTGAAGATATCAATCCTTTAGTGGAATAGCCTGCCGACCATGATCCGTTTTCATCAAACAGCATACATTTTGCAGTCCAAAAAAAACTAAAGTGATGTGTAAGGTGTAACGGTAGGTGAGCTCTCAAAAGGATTGTTACATTGTTGCTGTGTAACATAATTTGATGCACCACCAGCTGCAATTGTCAAAAACAATACAAAAATCAAATGTTAGTTGGTCATTCGGGGCAGAAAAGGTCTATCAGGTTGTAACACAGGCCGCTGTAATTCCTGGCACAGGTTAGTGAGGTCAATGCACAGAGTTCAAGGGAGTAGATAATAAGTCAAGGAAAGAATAAAAGAATAGAAAATCTGGGCAAATGTCATTGGAAGGTCAAACAGTGAGCTTCATGTTTACAGATCACAGGAACAAACAAAACTTAAATGCAAGAGCCACAGTATTACACAAGAATATATAGTAAAAAGCAGCTGGATGTGTCAAGCAGCAAGAAACAGGTAAGTGGACAGCTCCATAATGCCTGTAACAAATATACACACACGCGCGGACCAGCAGTAATTGGTACATTACTGGGTACCAACCACTTTTTCAAGCTTCTAAAATGCCAGGAATTTTAATAGTTTGGGGTACAGGAGGTACAGGTACTGAGACCCCACCAGTTTGCTAAAACTGGGGAGCTTTGTGCATAAAAAGTCTGAAGGAAGCTGAACAGAAACATCTGGGCACAGCCCTCAGCAGAGCACTTCTATTTCTTTGTTTCTGCAATTGGTGGAGGTTTTAGCACCCAGACCGCCTACAATCAAAACCTCTGGCATATCATATCAAACAAAAGAACAAACCGAACTGTTCAGATCTCAGTCTGATTGAGCATATTTGAATTGTGCTGGAAAGCCAAGTCCAATTCATAAAGGCCCTATCTTATAAGGAAAATATGGCTGTTCCTCACATGTCTCTTTTACTAAATACTTGTGTTCCCTGTTAAATAACAATTCTGGAGCCTCTTCTCCTATAACTCTGTGTTGTGCTCTTCCTCAGTTACTCCTTCTAGAAATGTGCAACTGAAGTCGTCAGCTGGGTGTTACCTTTCTAAAGAGGTGTGTGCACACACTAGCACACACACTGACTCTGTCAGCACAAATTGGACAATGTCACACTGTGCAGGGAGACTCTCCAGTTCATAATATAAATCTGACTGATTGGTTAGGAATTTCTAGGAGGAGCTGAGTAAATTTCTAGGAAGGTGAAATGTAAGGAAATATTCTCCTTCATTGTTATTTATTAGGGAAGACTAGTACTTACTAAAACAAAATGTGTCCGAATGTCCACAGGTCCGATTTAAATCATCTGCCTCTTACAACTCAGTGCTACACATCACAGGATACATTCAGAAGCCATGGGTCTTGTGGAGTCTGTTTTGACAACACAAGTAGAACTAACACATTAATTTACAGTCTCAACTCGATGGAAATATATATATATATATATATATATGTGTGTGTGTGTATCTTATATCTTTTCATGGGACAACACTGAAGATATGACACTTTGATACAATGTAATCAGTGTACAGCTTGTATAACAGTGTAAATTTGTTGTGTCCTCAAAATATCTCAACATACAGCTATAAATGTCGAAACCACTGTGTGCCCAGGCATACCCTGTTTTTTTAATGCAAGGTATAAAGATGCCAGAGATCATCTGTGGTGGAAACATTTAGCATTGCTAGTCATCTGTAGCCTCTCTGTTGGTGGTATATTATTCTTACCGTATTTACTTTGACAACACATTTTATTTATGGTCAATATATGTTAAAACTAATTTTCCAGTAAACGTAAAAAGTAAAATAATCTCATTTACTGTGTAGTCAATGTTAGAATTAAAGCAATACATTTACACAAAGAATATATGCTCAGAGACTGAGAACCAATAGTGGACCAATTATGGTAAACATAACATCTTTAAATACATATGATCCTACTCTTACACCTTTTCTGAAGCCTAAGGCAATGGCATACAACTCTACAAATATACAAGTCACATATAACCCCCTTAAGTTCTGCACTATTCATAAAAAATGTAACAGTTTATAATAAAGTGTTCAATTTAAGAAAAATTTTTAATTAATTTATGGTATATACACTGTATACTGTACACTGTATATAAACATTTTTTAAGCTTATTTTGAGGTATATTTCAGCGCAAAATTCGCCTTGAAAGAAGTGTAAAATTATGTTGTGTGAACAGACCCTAACAGAGAAAGTGATCTATAGCTTCCAGCAGTTCTTAATGATTTTATATATACAGCACTTGCACATCTACATTGAAGGTTCCTCAAATATGACGGAAAAAGTAGCACAGCATGCTAAGCTATATTCTCAGTTAAAACGATGGACATATATACGTCCATATATGGATGGATATATATAGCAGACCTGTTCCAAAATAATTTAGCCTGTCATAGAAACTAATCTATGTATCTACTAGCAAACCTGTAAAGTAGTTTACAGGTATATTATTATATACATAGAATAGTTTCTACAACAGGCTGGAACTGGATATATTTACTGACAAACGCGATCAGTACCCAACAGATCCAAAGGGGCCGTGGGGTTTACATCGTAATGTCCATAATTTTAACTGAGACTATAGTTTAGCATGTTGCGCTACTTTTTTCTGTCATATTTGAGGAATCTCCAGTGTAGATGTGCACAGTGCTGTATTTGTAAAGTCATAAAGAGCTACTGGAAGCTATAGATGACTTTTCTGTATTTATATTTATATACTATTATTATATATATATATATATAAATATATATATAATATATATATATATATATATATATAAAAGAGAGAGAGAGAAAGAGAGAGAGTCATGCAAGATCTGACAAAATACCGATATTAGCCAATTAAAACTTAGCATAATTGCCAGGGTCCAGGAAAACATTGTGGGAGGACATTGTGCTAAACAGCTAGTGAAACAGGAGGCCGAAGGATGTAAGACACCTGTGATATCCAATCAAGGGCTTCATTTTATTTGACTAAGTCATAACTTGTAAAATAACGGTTACGAAGAAACTTGAATCATTTGCACTCTGAATAAATAACATTCATACATTTATTTCTTATGTATGGAATTTGAAGTTCTTGGGCTTATACATTTTCTACACATTTTAGTCATGATCCAAACTGACAGATTTGTTGATTTGCTAGCTACTTCCTTTTTGATTGACAGTGCTGTTAGTCCAATGCTACAGCTGTCAGTATGTATGCTGCAATGTGGCTTAAGAGGAACCTGTCACGTTGATCATGCTGTCTGATCTGCTGGTAGCATATAAAGTTGGTTGCATTATAACAAATCTCCCTTTAACAAATCTCTCCAGTGGCACCATATTCCTTCCAAACCTTGGTGAATAGTGTTTGCCATCAGCGGGTTACCGATAGCTCTGGTAGCTTCTGGACTGATATATACAGGCTCAGATTGGGCCACATGGGAGCGGGGAAATCCGCCGGTGGGCACTGCAGCAGCTGTAGAATGGGCCCCAAGAATAAACTTTACTAGTGGTCCTGAAGGATCAACTCCGTTTGTGGGCCCCAGGTACCCCAGTCCAACACTGGACATATGTTTTACATATTATAAGACATATGTTCAGAGACGCTAAAGCTGTCGCACATGTAACTGACTGTAACATCTCGTAAGTCAGTATGAACATTTCCCTAGGAAAACACTTCAACTAGCGAAGTGCATGCATGGACTGGAGGTCAAGTAGAGCCTTTCTACAGTACAGTGTGATACTACATGTTCTCTCCTGCTCATTACATCTGCCAGGATGAGATGCTCTTTTGGACACCAGGTGAGGATAGTCCCCTTTTATTTTGTAGGCACACTGTGTGTTCTGCACAGCACCCTAAAAAAGCTTTTGTCTTTAAGGGTATGTTCACATGATGTAATTTTAAAGTGTAAATTTACGGCTCAAAATGAGCTTCAAAATACACCTTATTAGAGGCGTATTGTGAAGTGTATTTTTTTTAAGTGTGGAACGTATTTTGGGGCGTTTACGGTTAGAAAATATGCTACACCATTGATTCTATGGGGATTTTACTGACAAGGCACTTATATTAATGCAAGTAAAATTGTCTCAAAAATAAACATTGCAAATACGCTTCTAAAATATGCATTGTGTGAATGATGGCGCATACTTTACATTGGAATCAATGAGAACTGCATATAACATTTTTGAAGCTTATTTTGAGGTATATATCAGCACAAAATTCGCCCCGAAAGAAGCTTAAACTTATGTTGTGTGAACATACTCTAACAGAGAAAGTCATCTATAGCTTCCAGCACCTCTTAAGGACTTTATATATACAGCACTGTGCACATCTACACTGAAGGTTCCTCAAATATGACGGAAAAAATAGTGCACCATGCTATGCTATATTCTCAGTTAAAACGATGGACATCGCGATGGATATATATTGAAGACTTGTTCCAAAATAATTTAGCCTGTAATAGAAACTAATCTATGTATCTACTAGCAAACCTGTAAAGGTTCCCAAAGGGGTCCATGGGGTTTCCATCGCAATGTCCATAATTTTAACTGAGACTATAGCTTAGCATGTAGTGCTACTTTTTTCCATCATTTTTGAGGAACCTTCAGTGTAGATGTGCACAGTGCTGTATATGTAAAGTCATAAAGAGCTACTGGAAGCTATAGATGACTTTCTCTGTTATATATATGTAGATAGATAGATATATAGATAAAACAGGCCCTCTATATATGTGTGTATATATAA
Organism: Phyllomedusa bahiana; assembly: GCA_025379985.1. Taxonomy (NCBI): domain Eukaryota; kingdom Metazoa; phylum Chordata; class Amphibia; order Anura; family Hylidae; genus Phyllomedusa; species Phyllomedusa bahiana. Next base: position 129,162 of record JAODAL010004123.1, read on the forward strand.
TATATATATATATCTTATATTTATATATATAATATTAAAATTATATATATAATATATTATATATATATATTATATAAAATTAAAAAAACAGTGGTGGCCAAAAGTATTGGCACCCTGCAATTCTTCAGATAATACTCATTTTTCTTCCTAAAAAATGATTGCAATCACAAATTCTTTGGTATTATTATATTCATTTATTTGCTTGCAATGAAAAAACACAAAAGAGAAGGGCAACAAAAATCAAATCATTGATCATTTCACACAAAACTCCACAAATGGGCCGGGCAAAAGTATTGGCAAACCCCCAAACCTAATATTGGTAGAACAACCTTTAGCCAAATAGTGCGAACAACCGCTTCCGTAACCATCAATGAGTTTTCTTACAATGCTCTGCTGGAATTTTAGACTATTCTTCTTTTGGGAAAAATGCTCCAGGGCCCTGAGATTTGAAGGGTGCCTTCCCAAACTGCCATTTTGAGATCTCTCCACAGGTGTTCTATGGGAATTCAGGTCTGGACTCATTGTGGCCACTTTAGAAGTCTCCATGCTTTCTCTCAAACCATTTTCTAGTGCTTTTTGAAGTGTGTTTTGGGTCATTGTCCTGGGTGGAAGACCCATGACCTCTGAGGGAACCCAGCTTTCCTCACACTGGGCCCTACATTATGATGCTAAATTTGTTGGTAGTCTTCAGACTTCATAATGCCATGCACACGGTCAAGCAGTCCAGTGCCAGAGGCAACAAAGCAACCCCAAAACATCAGGGAACCTCCGCCATGTTTGACTGGGCCACTACTTTTGTCCACCCACTTTTTTATATTTGTTGTGGAATTATATCCAATTGGGCTTTATGAAAATTATTTTTGTGGTTTTCCATTGAAGACAAATTAAATGAAGATAATAATACCAAAGAATTTGTGATTGCAATCATTTTCAGGAAGAAACTGAGCATTATATGACAGAATTGCAGGGGTGCCAGTACTTTTGGCCACCACTGTATATATATATATATATATATATATATATATATATATATATATATATATATATATAAATATATATATATATATATATATATATATATATATATAGACCTGCTCCAAAATTATTTAGCCTGTCGTAGCAACTAATCTATGTATCTAATAGTAAAACTGTAAACTGCTGAATAAATATGTATATAAGTACAGTGAAGGAAATAAGGGGGACATGTCTGAAAACTGTCTTGGTCTAAGACTTTTCTTGTTGCCCATAGCAACCAATCAGCGTTTCCCTTTCATTTCATATAGAGCTCTGAAAAAATGATTGGTTGCTATGGGCAACAAGAAAGTCTTAGACTAAGACTGTTTTCAGACAAGTCCCTCTCAGTATTTGATCCCTTGCTGATTGTGTAAGTTTGCCCACTGACAAAGACATGAAAGGTATATAGTTTTAAGGTAGGTTAATTTTAACATTCAGAGATAGGATATCAAAAATAAAATCCAGAAAATCATATTGTATAAATTATATAAATTTATTTGCATTTTGCTGAGAGAAATAAGTGTTTGATCCCCTACCAACCATTAACACACCCGATAGAGGCGCCTCAACAACTTGTTACCTGCATTAAATACCGCTGTCTAATATAGTCACCTTTATAAAAGACTCCTGTCCACAGACTCAATTATTCAGTCTGACTCTAACCTCTCCAACATGGGCAAGACCAAAGAGCTTTCTAAGGATGTCAGGGACAAGATCATAGACCTGCACAAAGCTGGAATGGGCTACAAAACCATAAGTAAGACGCTGGGTGAGAAGTAAACAACTGTTTGTGCAATAGTAAGAAAATAGAAGAAATACAAAATGACTGTCAATTGACATTGATCTGGGACACCATGCAAAATCTCACTTCGTGGGGTAGCCTTGATCATGAGGAAGGTGAGAGATCAGCCTAAAACTACATGATGGGGACTTGTTAATGATCTCAAGGTAGTTGGGACCACAGACACCCAGAAAACCATTGGTAACACATTACACCATAATGGTTTAAAATCCTGCAGTGCCCGCAAGATCCCCCTGCTCAAGAAGGCACATGTGCAGATCCGTCTAAAGTTTGCCATTGAACACCTGGATGATTCTGTGAGCGACTGGGAGAAGGTGCTGTGGTCAGATGAGACAAAAATTGAGCTCTTCGGCATTAACTCAACTCGCCGTGTTTGGATGAAGAGAAATGCTGCTTATGACCCAAAAAACACCATCCCCACTGTCAAGCATGGAGGTGGAAACATTATGTTTTGGGGGTGTTTCCCTGCTAAGGGCACATGACTACTTCACCGCATCAATGGGAGAATGGATGGAGCCATGTACCGGAAAATCCTGAGTGATAACCTCCTTCTCTCCATCGGGACATTAAAAATTAGGTCGTGGTTGGGTCTTCCAGCAAGACAATAACCTAAAACATACAGCCAAGGCAACAAAGGAGTGGCTCAAGAAGAAGCACATTAAGGTCATGGAGTGGCCTAGACAGTCTCCAGACCTTAATCCCATAGAAAGCTTATGGAAGGAGTTGAAGCTCCTAGTTGGCAAGCGACAGCCTCAAAATCTTAATGATTTAGAGAGGATCTGCAAAGAGGAGTGGACCAAAATTGCTCCTGACATGTACGCAAACCTCATCATCAACTACAAAAAACGGCTGTGCTTGCCAACAAGGGTTTTGCCACCAAGTATTGTCTTGTTTGGCAAATACATTTATAGAATTTATACAAGGTGATTTTCGGGATTTTATTTTGGATATTCTATCTCTCAATGTTAAAATGAACCTAAAATTATAGACTGTTCATGTATTTGACATCAAACGGCAAACTTACACAATCAGCAAGGGATCAAATAATTAATTCCTTCACTGCACATATTTAACTGAGCAGTTAAATATATATATATATATATAAATACATCTTCCCACTTCCTCATGCCAACAACCAATAGTTGTGTATAGTATACTTTTATTGCTTTAAAGTTTCACTAAGGTGTAAAACTGTATTATCCAAGGGACTAACAATAAATCTAGTCATATATGGTTCTACTGGTATATCTTAATTGTGCGGTGTGTTCAAAAATAATTTTCACAAATATTTGCCATTTTTTTCCTATTTTCCATCATACCCACCATATAAAGTTTACAAGCAAAATTTGAAAATGTTCACCCAGTAGATTTTCGGTATGTAATGCAATATATCCATGGCAGAAATCTGTGTGGACTCTTGCAGCAGATGTTTTTTTTTTTTTTTTTTTTTTGGTGTGGCAGATTTTGGCGCATATCAGGATCTGAATTAGCCACAGGATATTTTATTAATTTCACATGGAATCCAAATGGAATTTTTCACACCACAGATTGCAAAATCCACATCAGAAAAATCCACGGAGTAAAATTATTCTCATTAAACATAAAGAGAGGCTGTCCGCAAGGATTGTATTTGTTGTACTATTCAATGCAATGGGATGGTCGAAATCCAAAAACTGTTCTCAAATACTGCACAAAAAAATGTGCAGAAAAATGAAAATTGACTGTAAAATGCTGGACGGATTCTAATTCAGAATCTGACTAGTATTTGTACATTGCCGTGAGAATGCAGCCTAAGAAAGCATAATACAGCACATGTTATAGTGTTATATGCTTCACACCATAGTAGAATGGTATCATGCAGTAATATTAAATGCATGTTACGTGTAGTAAGACAAGAAACATGAAAGTGCTGTGTAACCTTTGTAACAAAAGCAAGTGAGCTTTACTGACTATTATCCCCGGAGAAATGTCTTTCCTTTATATAAAAATGGCATTAATAATTACTTAAGAATGAAGGTGAATTACTGCCTATTCTCATAGCTCCCGTGACTAAGAATAGTTGCTCATGCATGGTACAGTTCTTTCCTTATGAAGCTCACTGACACGTAACATAACTGACACAGGTATGTAGGTCTAAACAGTGTGCAGGCCCTATAGAAAGAGCATTACTTAACATCTCTATGGTCATTTGTAAATCCATTTAGCCGTAATCTTTTCAGTTTTCAATTAAGATCATCTGAAAGAAGAGTAAAAAGGGGTAACTGTTGAACTGTGCAAAAGTCCCATGCATTTGTTTTATTTTTTAATGAATCTTAAAGCAAAATGCTTATTGTTTATCATTTGTGATGTTGTGATGTTAGTTGTTATTATCAATAATGTATTTTTTCAACTTTTTTTTTTACTTTAATTTAGTGGCACCTGTTTATGTTCCAGGATATTATGCCTGAGTATAATATCAAATAAAGGCATATGTTAGGGCTGTTCTGTGATGTTGAAGGGCATAACTTCAACATCACAGGACAGCCTCGGGGCTTTTATTAGGCACTAGGCTTTCCGTGTAAAACAGGGAAACCTGGCAATTGTAAAGCCAGGGTTTGCTGGAGGCTTACAAAGGGAGTATCCTCCATATAATTACGCTGTGAATATTTAGAGCAATGTTTTAAAGACTAAAGGGGTTATGTATGAAAAATGTCCAGCAGTAAGACTTTCTTTGTTGTCCATAGCAACCAATCAGAGCTCCCCTTTATTTTTTTCAGAGTACTATATGAAATAAAAAGAGGAGCTCTGATTGGTCGCTTTGGGCAACAAAGAAAGTCTTACTGCTGGACAATTTTCAAACATGAGGCCCTAACTGACTCAGGTCCAGGGTATTTTGGGCCTTTAGGACTAGACACACTTAAATTGTCTTAAGTATCCACTAGATTACCCTTTTGAGAAAGGTTTTAGGTATATTATTTGAAAAAAAAAACAATTAAAGATATCATTCTAGTGCATTATTCAAGTAATCATGTAGGGGGACATGCATGAAATTTGGCGTTTACATGCCAAATTTCATGCAATTAAAAAAGGCATAGAATGCGCCTGATTTATGAACCCGCTCTACAGCGCTCGGCATTTCTGGCTCAGGTATACCACTTTGGAAGTGGTATACCTGTTCCGACTATAATGCGCCCAGAAATGTCGTAGCAAAGCTATAAATCTATAGCTTCGTACGGATCTAGTGCGCCCCGCCTCCCACGTGCCCCCCAAAATTGGGCGCATTACAAAGTGTAGCAGGCCGATGTAATGCACCCCGTAGTGGCGTGTGGGAGATTTGAAAATGTATGAACGGGGCTGCGCTGGATATCGGGCTGTAAAGACGACAGATATCTGGAGCAGCCCCGTTCATACATGTCACCCATAGTATTAACCTAGAACAGACTTTTGATTTGTGTTAATTTTAAAACATTACTTGTATGCGCTAGGGTAACTTGGTGAGGGCTAGTGTTACGGCTGTGCTTTTAGGGAAGAAGCTACAGTATTTTATGTAAATTTTTCTTTATTTAGTTTTTTATTTTTATTTTATGGTCTGCCCCTCACAGATAAAAAAGATTAAACATAGGAAAGGGAATATGTCATCAAAAAATTATCTATTGTTAAACTCATGTATTTTATGTTAAACACAATTTTAACAATCATTGTTTACATATTTTCTTATTTTTTGTATGTATCAATATATTTTTTTTTTTTAAATCCTGAAATCTTGCAGTTTTCACTTTGATCACTATAGACCTAATAACAGTCTGACATTTGCTTTTATGTAAACAAAACTTTTAAGCAGTCTACTCATTATAAGTACAGGCAGGGCTACACTGAAAAGTAACACCAATGTTTAGATAACACAGGATCTGCCATTCACAATAGTCATGGCTTACACCCTCCCCTCCCTGCACACTGATTTCTTCCCAGGTCAAATAGCATGTCTAGAAAAACTCCTATAGAAGTCAATGGATCTTCTCCTGTTCATTGGCTCCTATGTCCATGAAGCTGCTGCAAAACATCTCTCTAAATGCTGTTAAACATTATACTACACATAATCATATAAAGACAACAGAATTTAAAAATCTACAATTATAAAATAAAAACCGCTCAGGAGAAAAGAATATTTATCTTATTTTAATCAGTAAAAAAATATATTGGTGACAGATTCCCTTTAAGGACCTGGTCAAGGTTGGGGGTTTATTTGATCCAATCCACGAGTACAGCCGTCAGTGACAGCCACCCTTCTGCTGTTGATTGCACAGACAAATAGGAAATAGCAGGAAATAGCCCTCCCTGAGGTTATACAGTTCATATACATCCAAATGTGAAAAAGGTTAAAAAGCAGTAGACACTATGTGAAGCAAAAATTGGTAAACTTAGACATGTCTTTGAAAGGTTTCTTACTGTAATATTGTTCTTTGCCATTAAACTAAGCATTTTATTGTTAGGTATTATTGAATGGTTCTCAAAAGGCAACATACTGCAACTGAATAAGTAATGAAACATTAAAAGCCACAGAGTCTAAAAAGGAGGAATAAACTAGATATTTGTCTGACCTTTTTGTCAAACAGAATTTGATTTAAAACCACATCCTTTCTGCACTGAAGAGCATCATTATCCTGAGTATTGTAACTTACTTGAATGACTGCTGACTTAAAAAAAAGACCTGAAAGATGATGACATGGCCGCTTAGGCCACTCTGTACACTTGTTGTTAATAACTGTCAGTCATTAAAATCTATCTAACCATGAAAATATTCAGTAGATTCCAGAGCCTGTCTCATAAATTCGAGAGGTCCGTTGGCTTTCTGACATAACATTATCAACATAATAAACCCTTAGAAAGTTTCAGTTCACAAGATAGCAAGCTGAGCTGCAATACCTTACTATAGAACATAAATAATTACATAATTTAGACTCCTCTTTCAGTCAGATGATATGTAACAGAATACTTATCCAGCAATATTGAGACAGGATCACAATTTTCAAAAGAGTAATTAAAGATAAAGAAAAACTTTGTAATGTGGTCTTATAAAATATAAATAATAAAATATAAAAAAATCCCAAAAAGGGGCCTTTAGGCAAAGCCATGCACATGGAGTCTGTACAGGGAAAAAAAAGTGTCCATATGAGATGAAATAGATCTATAACACAGCATTTAGTGGAGCATAGCAAGATTTTTTTCTGTTGGATTCATATGGATTTTGTTAGAACAAAACGTGCTTTTGAATAAACTTGTGAAAAGTGAGCAATGTATGAGCACTGTGTAAGGGCTGTGTTCAACTTAAAAGTTGTCTGGAGCTTTAATATGCTTGTGGATATATTCCCATTAAAGCTATGTACATCTTGTACTAATTTTTTTTATTCCTTTGTTTTTGAATTTAAAAAAAAATCAGGAAGTTTTCGAAATAGTTTTCTTTAAAGTGCTTGTCTCACTACAGCGATTCATCTTACCTCAGTCCTCTTTTCTCAGTTGCATATTTGAATTCAGTGTTTACTGGCTTCTACTGGCTTCTACTGGCCTGCAGTGACGAGCTGCTGAGGACACCAGGGGAGACATGTATGATCAGGCTTTTCGCTTGTTTTCTGGCATAAAATGCGCCTCACTGTGCCGGCTTCGCTGACTGACGCACCTCCCCTATGTGCTAGGCGCATTAGGCGAAAGCTTCGCCACTTTCTAATGCGCCTAACATGAAGGGGCGTTCTGTGGGCATTCTGGGGTGGGATGCACCATATTTGAAAACTCCGACGCATGTATGAATGCGGGTCGGCAAAGTGAGGTGCATTACAGCTCCGACAGGCAGACCTATATCAATGTGGGCTGTCTGCCGGAGGCGTCGAAGTTTGCATCACATTTATGAGCACACTTCGGCACCGACATACATCAGGCGCAGTTTTCGCAGTAGAAAACTTGAAAACAGCAGCTTCAACTTGCCGATCTTCATAATGTCCCCCCAGGCTATAGTGACCAGCGCTGGCAGCCTATCAGGAGAGGTCAAACAGGTCTGTAGCTATAGTAAGCTGAGGAGCTGATGCAGCCGATACAACAGGGGGATATCTAGGAATAGATAGGACACTGGTAATGGACACATATTACAAAGTAACTTGTTTTTGCAAGATCATGAATGTAAAAAGCAATCCTTGTAGTGAGACACCCCCTTTAAACATGCTCTACCTCCTTGTCTCTGTGCAGCCTGTGGAACTCTTTTACATAGCTGGCTGTAGTGTTGCTTGTGACATATTCTAGATGCCGATAGCAAATGAATAATGGCAATCATTTCTGGATGCATACTCAGAGTAGCCTAGCCTTAGATATATCAACTTAGGGGTTACACAACCACAAGATCTAAGATTAAAAGCTAGAAGCAGATTGTTATAGTCATATCTGGGATCTAGAAAATGAAAAAAAATATAGATTGCAACCTGAAATTTAGAGCATTGGTGTCTTTTAACTCAAGGTACCCACTGATGTATGTAAAAAAAAAATATTTTTCTATGTCAATAGTATTTAGCCATTAAGATTAATTTGCAATACATTTAGTTTATTATTTTTTGGGATTTTGTCTTTTTTTTTTTATTTTGATTTTGTATAGTAGTGAATAATAGTATCTATAATCCAAATTGCAATGCTGATTATAGAGTAAGGATTATTTTTAAAAGTCCCTGTTTTTATGCAGAAGCAAGCCAAAAAATCCTCCATAACTGTAACCCTGGCCCTAAATTGGGGTTAGGGTTTTTTGTTTTTGTTTACTGGTTTTAAATTCATTAACTTACCCATTTCATGGCACTTCCAGTCCTGTGGTGCTGTTGCTTCAACACTAATAATGTGTGATGTCACTTATGGCCCAATGATGGATAGATGGAAGTGATGTTATAGTGACAGTACCACAGGAATGGACGCACTGGGGAATGGGTTAACCCATATAAAATCAGAAAAAAAACTAACCCCAATTTAGGTGAGGAAAAGCACAACATTTGGAGAAAAATTCTGATTCAGGATGTTCCAAATCCAAATGTCTTCACAAGTTTGATAAAGCTGGTGTAGAACCAAACCATGCAGTGCTAGTCTGTAGCAAGATTTCTTTACAAGAGAAGTTGGCTTGATGACTGGCCACTTTTAAACTACAGTTCTCAAATACACCAAGAACAGACCAAAATAAGAAAATAATGACAAACCCATCATTAAATTCTCTAAAGAATGAGGTTGGTCCGGGATGACTCAGTATCATAGTACATGAAAGTCACATAGATAAACAGGGTTTTTCAATTGGAGCTTATAAATAGGGTCAATAGGCAGCTAAAATGGAGTCAAACATAACCAGAAAGGATACCCAAAACACTGGATGGATTAACAAATGCATAAAATAACACTACTAATGTTAAGCAATGTTACTCAAGTAATAGTAATGGTCAAAAAGAAATACAAATATTCAGTAATGCTGACTATATCATAGACACCCTTGGGGTTAAATATGTGAACTGCAGCTGATGACAAGATGACACTAGATAAGGGAAATGTTAGCAATAAAACAACTCAATTATCCCAATAACTGTGAAAATTCTAGAAACCATTTACTCATATAAGCAAATCCGATGGCACAAATATGTTATGGAAATAATGGATTTGTTATGCTATGCTGATGAGTTTTGTGTGCTAATAATTACAAATAATATAATTTCCTAGCTATATAAATACTTATACACATGTGGTTATTCAAAGTACAGTGAGGACATTCACTAAGACTGGCATATTGTCTGAGTAGTACGCCAGTATGTGCATTGTTTGCATTATTACTCTATGTGAAACCCATCTAGGAGAGAATATGGAGAATGGTTTTTAAAAAAACTGTCAGGTTTTACTCTAAATAAATTAAAAGAAACATAGAAATATATTGTCAAATTAGGTATTTAACTATCTATTGCGTTTCAAAATACAAAAATAAGCACTGAGTTTTTGGATTGGAAGATGAAGAACTAAAAAGGACTATTTAATGGTTTTTATCCATGATGTTCAAAGCTACAAAAATTCTAAATAATGTCCTGTATTGAACTACTACATTAATTGCAAAAAGTGGCAGAACAATAGTAAATCTGAGACAAGAAATCAACGATATGTGAAGCTTAGTAGTGAAATCCTGGCCTATTGTGGTTTCGAGATTTTTGAAAGTGAATGACTCATGCAGTGATTTTGGCGCCTCAAGAACGCATGACAGAAGTGTACCCAGTACAGGAAATACAGACCTTAGAGCAGGTCACTGGCAGCTAAAGGTTGGTGATACAGAAGTGGTAGTAGTCACCCTGTGCCAGATGAGGGCAGAGAACCTGTCACCTCATCATGAGTGAAGTGTGTTTAGAGGGGGTCAAATTGTCTGTGGCGGAGAGGGCCAAATTGTCCCCTGTTCTGGTGGCCCATGGAAGTATTTTTTCTCCCACTGTGAAGCAGACTTTGACCTTAAGCAGACATTAGAGCATGATTTACCGACTGGGGACACCCACTCAACTTGGCAGTGTTATCGACAGATTTCTCCAGCCCTGTATCAAGCGGTTAAGACCATGCTAGAATAAAGCAGTGGGTACTGGCAGGTGGCAATTGCCAAAAAAGACAGAGAAAAGATGGCCTTCATTATACCCATGGCGCTGTTTGAGTTGCTGTGTATACCTTTTGATCTGAATAATGCACCAGCCACGTTTCAGAGACTAATGAAGTTGTGCTTGGGGGACTTGAACTATGAGTGCCAGCTCATTTACCCTGACAATGTAATGATATTCTCGCCCTTGTTCATGGAACATCTAGAACAGTTTGATCGAGTGTTAACACGGTTGGAGTCCCATGGTTTGAAGTTGAAGCTGCATAAATGTAATTTGTTCTGGGAAAGAATACCTGGACCATGTAGTCTCCAAAGACAGGGTTCAGCCCTGGGACGCGAAGGGCTTTAAAACACAGTAATGTCCGGGGTGAGAAAATGCTAATGCAGATGCACTGTCCCATAACCCAGTCGAGAGCCGCACGCGACTGTAACAAGATTAAAGAACGGGAAGGATACTGATACTAGATAGATACCGTTTTGATTGACCTGGCGTTCATGGTTTGCAGCAATTCTAGAAACAGAAGCAGTGGTTTGGATTGGAGGGACAGTAGAGGACTGGAGAGGACTGGGACAACCCTCAGATGCGAAGAATACGAGACTGACTCCAGATGACTTGGTGTCCCACATCAGAAGAGCAGAATGCCCTTTCACCAGACGGGAAGAGGCTCTGGCAGCAGAAAGAATGGCTGACTGTCCAAGAAGTGGTTCTCTACAGTCAAGTGCAGCTACAGTATACTCGGAAATAGTATACCCGACAAAGAGTTGGAGGGCATAACACAGTGGATGTACTTGCTAAGATCTTTAAATTACTCCAAAGGTACAATGGTATGAAAAAGTATTTGCCTATTTCCTGATTTTTTCATCATTTGGTGCTTGTCCCACTTAAATGTTTCAGATCACCAAACAGACAAACATAACACAAGTAAACACAAAATTCAGGTTGTAAATGAAGGTCTTTTTTTTTTAAGGGAAAAAGTAAAAAAAACCAAAAGGGCCCTGAATAAAAAAGTAATTCCCCATAAAACGTAAAAACTGGTTGGGCCACACTTAACATTTGCAATAACTGCCAATAAGTCTTATACAATGCTCTGGAGGAATTTTGGGCCACTCAGCTTTGCAGAATTGTTGAAATTCAGCCACATTTGAGGGTTTCCGAGCATGAACCACTTTTTTAAGGTCATGCCACAGCATCTCAATGGGATTAAGGTCAGGACTTTGACTAGGCCACTCCAAAGTCATCAAAGTCTTCAGTTTGTTTTTCTTAAGCCATTCTGAGGTGGGCTTGCTGGTGTCTTTTGGATCTTTGTCCTGCTGCATAACCCAAGTGTGCTTCAGCTTCAGTCACACTAACACACACACAGACCATAGATATCTCTCCTTCAGGATTTGTTGGTAGGTAGCAGAATTCATGGTTCCACTTATCATAGCAAGTCTTCCAGGTCCAGGACAGCAAAACAGCCCCAGACCATCATACTACCACCATCATGTTTTATTGCTGGTATGATGTTCCTTTTCTGAAATGCTGTGTTGCTTCTACGCCAGGTGTAATGGAACTCACACCTTGCAAAAAGTTAAACTTTTGTCTCGTCAGTCCACAGAATCTTCACCAAAAAGATGATCTTCTCCAAAGATGATGATCTTCTCCTTGGGGATCATCAAGATGTTTTTCAGGCAAGACTAAGAGGAGCCTTTATGTTCTTTTTGCCCTGCAGTGGCTTTTGTCTTGGAAATCTGCCATGCAGACCATTTTTGCACAATCTCTTTCTTATGGTGGAGTGATGAACAATGACCTTAACTGAGGCAAGTGAGGCCTGTAGTTCTTTGAATGTTGTTGTGGGGTGTTCTTTGACCTCTTGGATGATTCATCGCTGCGCTCTTGGGGTAATTTTGGACAGACGGACACTCCTGGAAAGGATCACAACAGTTCCATGTTTTCTGCATATGTGGATAATGGATCTCACTTGGTTCTCTTGAGTTCCAAAGCTTTAGAGATGGCTTTATGACCTTTTCCAGACTGATATATCTCAATTACTTTGCTTCTCATTTGTTACTGAATTTCTTTCTATCTCCCCACGATGTTTAGCTTTTGAGGATCTTTTGGTCTACTTCACTTTGTCAGGCATGTTCTATTTAAATGCTTCCTTGTTTGACAGTAATCAGGCCTGGGTGAGGCTAGTGACATTTAATCCAGTTTCCCAAAGATGTGAGAAAACACAGTTAATTTATGCTTTAAGAGGGGGTGGGGGAAGGCATTACTTTTTTAGGTTTTTTGATACTTTTTGCCTCTTAATAAAAAAAGACCTCTTCATTTAGTTAAAAACTACATTTTGTGTTTTTACATTGTTCTTATTGTTTTTGTCTCCATATTTAAATTTATTTGTTGATCTGAAACATTTAAGTGTGTGGAAAACATCCAAAAATATTAAGAAATCAGGAAGAGGCAAACACTTTTTCTCACCACTGTATTATTTCCACCCCAGCATCCGGTAACAAACATTCAGTCTTTTTATTCACTTCAGCTAGTTATGATGTATTACCTCACTGTGAAGGAATTAGGGTGAGGGATCAAATATTTGTTAGTCATTGTCAATCACTTAACTAAGTTTGCAGTTACTCTTCATACTTGGGACCAAGCGGCAGAGACCGTCGCCTTGGTCTTGTGGTAGAACTTCATATTGGCATAAGGCTGTTCCGTTCAACTGTATTTTGCTTCTAGGGCAAGGTGATTGAAGAGTTATTTCACCTCTACAAGATAAGAAAGAGAAGAACCACTCCCTATCAACTCCATGGGAATTGCGCTTGTTTGCGCATTACTAGAACTTTGTTACAAATTTTATGCACTCTAAAAGAGGAAAAAGAGACATTGTGGCTGAGTTGGTATGGGTCTTCAATAATATGATACACTTTACCATGGGATATTTGCCTCATATGCTAATGATTGAGAGGAACGGTAGATGACCTTTTAGACTTATGATGGTCCCAAGTGAGAGGTCAGAGGAAGAATAGACTCCTCAGACTTGGATGGGGGATCATCACAGAAAGGTACAGGAGAAATATGATCTGATGGTCCACTCCATGGGTCCCTGTGATTTGGTGGTGAACCGAAAGTTGAGAGAGCTACCTTTGCAGATTGGAGATCGGGTGATGTTGAGGAAAAGACTGCCCAGAGGATGGGAAAGCTTAGTTGGTGATGGGAGCCACAGGCTTACAAAGTGATCCACAAACCTAACCCTAATATACTGTCTTTGAAGTGAAGCCATAAGAAAGACAGGGGCATACTAGTATGGTGCACTGAATTTGTTAAGGCCATGTGCCTTTATGACCAGATCTCCCATCATCAGAGCAAGTGTCTCATCCCCCTTTTTGCACTAATTGTTGACAAAGAGTGGTGGCTTCCTCAAGTGGCTAACCCACTGCTGCTAGAATCAAGGACAAGTGTTCCTCATGTGGAGACAGAAGAAGAACGAGAAGATCCTAAAGAAGATAAATCAATTTAGCTCCAGCACTCAAAGTGCTGAACTTCAGCAGCTCAATTTGAAGACTATGTTGTCCAAATCCTTAAGCCTGGGGAGGAGGTGTAACAAGGGATTGCTGTGTGTCCTCTTGTCCGGTAGATGGTTCCAGAACTCAGAATGTGAGAGGCTATGGCTGGCAAAGGAAAACACCAGAGAGAAGGGAGGAAAAAGGCAGAGAGACAGGAAGAGGAAGTGCTTTTGCCCAGGGAGAAGAGAGAACAGGACAAGAGAGAGTAATGTGATGTTTCCCCACTCAAAGAGTGAGTCTTGTGTATGCTCTACAGTCAAACAAGTTAAGGGGTTGTTGCGTGCCCCTGTGCAGAGAAATAGAGGAAGACAACCTGTGTGTGAGGTCTCAGGACAGGTGTGGATGGAGAGGGAGTCTCCCGTCCCAAAGGCATGCACTGAAGATAGACCGCCATCACCACAGTGTACAAATAGCATAGCCCTGTCAGATGCTCGCCTGGTGGACCTCCACATCAGGAGCTCCCCAGGTCACCCCGGTTACACCTTTTTTAGGGGTAGATGTAGGTCCCATATAGATAGGTTTTTTTTGAAGGAGGAGACTCTTTCGTCACCGGTGTCCGTGACGGAAGTGGAATTCTCACTGACCACACTGTTAATTTCCTTTTTCTTGAATGTGTTCAGAGACTCCACGGATGGCAAGGGATACTTGGAGCTAATTTCGTCTCTGCTGGAGGAAGCTAGATGTAAAGACAATCCTTTGTAGGAATTTTCTTCAGAGCAGGTATCCTTTAAAATGTCTCTGCGACAGTAAGACCGAGTGGTGGAGAAATGTTTAAGAAAAAGCAGCGAAGTTCTTCCGCCAGCTCTCGAGCCTCAAGCACTTGAGCAGGTTACCGGCCTGTATCAGGCCTGAGAGGAAACTCGAGCAGCTTGTCTCAGGATGGGGGGTGACCCCGCGGAGACATCTCCAGAGTGAAAGCTTCTCCTTGAGGAGGTGCCAGTACGATAGACACTCGTCTTTAGTTTCTGAGAGGGATTTCGTCAGGTACCGCGTCCCCGACCCGCCTACAAGAGCTGTAAGGCGAAGTTTAGTTTCTAACCTGTATTGGGCCATGATTGGATAGTAACAGGATCACTGAGAATCGTCTCGGCGTCAGGGATCCTTGAAGTCGTCAGAGCATACTTACTCGTGCCACTTGGGGGAAAGGATCTCTACCGGATGAGATGTCGGGTTTCCTGGCTGAAGCCATTCCTGAAGCCAGGGGTAGACCCCTCTCTTATGTTTTGGCAGAGGAGATCACTGAAGAGGAATTGAAGCGGGCGAATTGTGACGACTTAGTCCGAAGAAATCGCAAGGTCCAGATGGCTAACATCTGAATTCTATCAGGCCTTTTAGAGGAGATCTTGGCTCCCCTCTTGACCAGAGTGTATAACGAGTGCCCGCTCCCTCGGGTAAACTTCCCTGGTCAATGAGGGCCGGTCTGCAGTGATCCTTCTGTCAAAGGTAAAGATCCTCCCGAATTGTAGAATTGGAGGCCATAGCTCTTCTCATACGGAACCGTAAAGTTTTGGGCAAAAGTCCTTTTCAACAGGCTCGGCGCAGTTTTCGCGCCTCCCCGACTTCCTCTCGGGGGTCCACACTGCTTCTGTTCCAGGCCGGAGTACTTTAAAGTGCCGTACTTGTTTGCCCCGTGAGGCAAGTGGAGCAGGGTAGGGCGGGGCACTGGATGGGTATTGCTGTCACTGGACTTGGATCAGGCAAACAGAGCAGTTTGATCGAGTTAACCATGAGTAACCTCTGTAGGACCCTTGAAAGGTAAGTACGTCCTGCGAGGGGTTTCATTGGCATGCTTAAACCTTAGATTCAATGCAGTCTTTCCGCGCAGGTTGGAACGGATTGGTATGGACGGCCATTTGCAGTTGGGTCAAGGTGTGCGCTGGGATTGCCCCCGCTGAGCCCGGGCAGTTATAGGTGTGTTAGCGATCGATCCCCTGCTTGAGGGCGGATTGAGCGCGGACCGTTGGCGGAAGTCGGCCGCGGTACTTCCGGCCGCCGCCGGGAAGCCACTCTTAAGGCGGAAGCAATAACGCCGATGATGTACCCTCTTTGTCGCCGCTCGAAAAGAGAGAGTGGCAAGTTGTTATGTCTGAGGATGTCACTACTCGGCTGTGTCCGGGCCATGATCAACTCGTGATAAGTGGGAAGTCTCTGTTGGAGGGAGTAGATCCTTCTTTTGATCTCTCCGGACACCCTTCCCAAGTAACCCAGTTAACACTAAGACTGGGGCGTCGAATTCTAACCTCGGTGATTACCCTACTAAAAATAGGGATGGCAGCTGAAGACTTACTGCTTTCCTCCTTTTCATCTATTTTGGGCAGCGTGAGTCTTTTGCCAGAGATCTTGTCGGTCAGGATCTTTCAGTTCCCGTGTTTTTTCTCCAAATGTTGAGTTGGGGAAATAGGCTGAACCTAATCAAGAGGGATAGTGACGAACCGCACCATGAAGTTAGGGAGTTTATCTAGGTTAAACCGCCGAGGTGTTTCCTTTGAACACCTTTTTTAAGATCAAACTTAGGTGACTTCTGGCTTCAGCAGGCCTCCTGGTGGGTACTCATCTGCCGAAATGGTTTCGGCCTTCTTCCAGAATTGGGAGACGGAGGGCGTAGTGAAGGACTTAACACGCAGCAACACGTACATCTCCGGCTTATGGTCGCACCAGGCTCTGAAGGCTCTTCTTCGCCGGTAGGAGGGTCCTGGGGTATGTGGGAGATTCAGGACCATCAGTCGAGGAAGGTCCCCTCGACATAGGGGGTACTGTTTGACCCCTCCATTTCCAGAAGTCCGCTGGCCCCTCAGGGATTAGCCAGGTACGGACCTTCGAGTGGGCTTTAGTCCTTTTAACAACAAGAGGGTCCCTAACAAGTTGTGGGACTTGGCCTTGGCGCTGCATTTCCCACGGAGTTGTACGACAGGGAACAACTTGAAGTGTACAAGAAACTCCGAGGAGCGGAGGTATGTCCCGGATGGTATGCGGTTCCCGTCTGGAAAGCATGGACCATTTCTTACTTCAATGTCCCTTCAAAACGTACGGGTAATATCAACTTGTGGGGCCTCTCACCTGGCTGGTAACCTAGCCAACCTTTTCCTATCCGGAGTGGGCCTATGGGCAACGTGTCAAGAACCTTGGTGGTCCCGGCGAACCGGTTTCTCACTTACATTGTAGCTCAGATGTGGTGAAAGTATTACACGTGGAAATGCACGGTGTCTAGTGCTCCAACCCCAGCAGAAAGTCCTTCCCGAGGGAGAGGTACTTAGAACATCACTGTTGACCTGGTGAAAAATCAGATCTTTGGAGAGCTGGATAGGCGGGGGTGCTGACAGGGCTGCCTTCGTGTGGAGGGGCTTCTCCTTTAGTATGCCCGGAGGGAGTCGGTGGGGAGGACGAGCCTCCCATCCCGATGGTGGGCTTGCATGACACAGTAGCAATTTTGTTTTAGCTTTTTAGGCCGCTATGAAGTAAGGGCTTACGGCACCAAACCTGCAGTCCCATTAGGAAAAGCTTGCAAACGTAGTTGATTGGTTTAGTTGGTAAACAGGGGGCCGTTGCGTGAGTTTTGCGCTGCCTGTCTGTTGGTGGGGTGGGCTGGTGTCGGGCAATAATCGTCTTCGCTGGCGCGCCTCTTGCCCTGGGGGGTGTGGGAGCTCTGGGGTGTCGGGCGCTCGGGCTTGGCAGCTGGCTGCGGCTGTTGGGACTGGTGCTGGCGCTCGGGGGGGACTATGCCTCGTGTGGTGGGGGGAGGTGTCTGGCGGATGTGCACCGATGCTGGTCCTTGCTACCGTGGATGGCAGGGGTGGTGTGGATCGTGTGGCGAGCTCCCTGTATTGTTGAGCAGGTATGTTTTGGTTTCATGAAGACTTGCTTTCTTTAAGATTTTTTGCATACTTTATATAAGTATATAGTTTGAAGCGTGTATATAATTGTATATAGGATATGTTTAGGTAGTGGGGTTTTCTTTTGGGGCTCTAGTTAGGTTGGGAGAGGGGTTGGGGGTTTACCGCCACGAAGGAAGAAGGGTTACTTCATGGGGAGTCTCGGCGGGCCCTTACAGATTGCCTGGTGTTTCTTTGTTGGATTTGTAGTAATGTTTAATGTGTAAGCTATTGATGTAAATACGTGTGTTAGTTCGACGGGGTTTTCCGGGGTTTAGTGCGGTGGGGAGGGGGATTTGGGGGAAACCACTACGAGAGACGAATAGGTGGACTCTTTAAAGGGTCGTGGTGGTCCCTAAGGGAAAAAAAAAAAAAAAGCCTGATTTCTTTTGGTTTTATTTTGGTTTCTTTGTTAAGGGACATTTTTTGGACTTTTTTTTGTACATTTTTTGTGACATCTGAAGTATGCAAGAGCTAGTCATTAAGTTCATAATAGATATAAAATAAAAAAAAAAAAAATGTTTGCATATGTGTGAGTGAATGCACCGGGTAGTTCGCGCTGAGTGATGCGGGTATGGAGTGGCTGTTGTGTTAGCCGAGTGTATTGTGTGCGCCTTAGGTTCGATATAGAGGTGTATATAGGTTATATAGTGAAATAGGGTTTAGTCTAGGACCAGCTTAGGCAGGTGCGACAGTTTATTTGCCCATTAATGGGTAAAATTTTCTGTTCCGTTTCTATTTTTGCCCAAGAATGGGGAGTTTGTTAGTTTTGGCACTGGGGAGGCTAGAGCCTTGTTTTTCGTTAAATTTGAAAGCCAATGAAGCTGGACTTCCATGGACATTTGAATGCCGAGTTAGGAGCTAATTTTGTTGACATTTGTTACTGATTGATGTTTTGAAATTTTCGGTACGTGTCATGGCTAATATTTATACATTTTTAATAATAATTAGAGTTCCAAGAACCGTCAATTTTTCATCACCGCCAAAAGTATATACATCTTTTCCTGTAGCCTAATTCACATAATCAAAGGTTATTACAATTTTTATCTCTTGTTGTTTAGCGTAAAAAACACGGCATTGTAACACGCTACAAAGCTAGTATTTGTGGTGGTCATCATTCTTTGGCGCAATATACATCCATGGCTTAAATTAAG
Source organism: Phyllomedusa bahiana (assembly GCA_025379985.1). Lineage (NCBI taxonomy): Eukaryota > Metazoa > Chordata > Amphibia > Anura > Hylidae > Phyllomedusa > Phyllomedusa bahiana. The sequence continues at coordinate 148,152 of JAODAL010004123.1, forward strand.
AGTTGTTTTCAGCTGTGGTGACTTCAGAAACCGTCATTTTTCCCACCGCGCAATAATATAGTACATTTTTCTGTAGCCTAAATCACAAGCAAAGGTTTAATTACAATTTTATCTCTTGTTGTGTAGCGTTAAAAACACGCACGGCATTGTAACACGCTACAAAGCTAGTAGTTTGTTGGTGGCCTAATGTCTTTGCGCAATTTACATCCAAGGTTTAACTAGAGTATTTTTCTGCATGTTGCACTCAGTAAAAAAACTTTCTTTTTTTCACTCGCCCACAGAAGAATTCTGAGCATATTCATATCCGAAGTTAATTAAGCCTTTACATTCAAGTAAAATACACAGATTTTTGAATCGGCACATACAAGTCAATTTTTCCTGGCCATTTTGTGAGCGCAATTTAATCCAAGGGTTAACCCAAGGGCTTGTTACTCGGTGTTCATATGGAGTCAAATACAAGGTGTATATTTATCATATTACAGATATCTTCATCAAACATTGTTCTGTACATTGTTTTAGAACAAACAGTATGTCCAGACAGAGAGTGGCAGTCTCTGCCCAGTGAGTGGCAGTGGCACAAACATTCCTGGAACAGGCCGCAGGACCAGCACAGCAATGTGATACGTCCAGCAGCAGGGGTCACTCGGTGAGGCCAGAACTGCCGCTGTCCATCTATCGTCCGTGTGTTCTTCAGCAACATCCAAGGGTTCTTGAATTGGTTGACATAGGTCATCCACTTCCCTCCCAGATACATCTGACAACCCCAGCCAAGAGTCGGTGGGAACGTCAGACACAACCCGTAGTTGGCATTGGCCCGGGGAGCGGGGTCGAGCGGCCCTCACCTGTCCTCACCCCTCCTCTGCCCATCCCGTCCTCACCAGAGATCTACTATGTGTCTGGGCTCAGCGCCACTATATAGCCGAGGATGAACAATTTGAGGATGGCAGGTCAGGCAGCTACATGGCATCGAAGAAATGGAGGGCCAAAAATCCCCTTGCTTCTTGCAGTAGCGGGGCAAAAGTATAGATAGTGAGAGTGGTCATGGGGAGGTCATGTTTGTGAGGGTCAGCCTCTGCATACCAAGACGCGGTGAATGAGGACAGCAGTGACTGGATGAAACACAAATAAGAAATGATGTACATATGGGAGCCGGGTGTGGCAAGGGATTATCAATCGTCAGGAAAAAGAGGGAGTCAGCTTGCGCTCAGGCAGCGCGCAGCCAGCAAGTGGGTCCCGTGTGGCCGTGAAGTCATCAAGATAGCTAGCAAGTGTGAGGTCGGGAACGAAGCGCCACGGGGTAAAAAACCCGCTTCGCAGTCCAAGAAATAAGCTGGCACAGGGGCTCATTGAGGCAGCGCGGCGTAGTCACCATGCGGAGCAGTGCGGTAAAAGGCCTATAACTCGTGCGGTGTGGCAGTTCTTTGCTATGACACCAGAGGGAAGCCGAATATGGGTATATGAGAATCTGTAAGCTATATAAGTGAAGCGGTGCCAGGGAGCTAACATTGGGCACCAGTGGCCCTGCGTAAACACATCAGCGTCCAAGCCATCCCGGTGGACTGGGATAAACCGTCTCAGATGTGGTGGTCCATCCTGCCCGCCGCGAGTCAGAAACAGAATCCCCAGTGTCACGCCATGACATTGCAGCCAGTCAGGCTCCACCACCTCATGCTAGAAGGGAGCTTTTCTCTTTGACATCATCTCCTCACCGTCCAGATGCTCCTGTCTCCTCGCTACTCATTTGGCGCCAGCAGTCGTTTCAGGCCGAGGCGATGCAAAGAGACAACAGTATTGCGATCGAAAACCATCTAAAAGGTGGCAGAAGCGTGACCGTACTTCCTGTCCTAGTTGTTGTGCTGGCAGTCCCCGCTTTTCCAAATGTGAACTCTGGCACCGTCATGGGTTGTAGAACTAATGGGCATGGTGCCGAGCCGAGATGGAGACGTTCCAAGCCGTAAATTCTTTTTCCAAAAAAGGCAGTACCAGCACTTCAAAAATAGGAAAGAACAAAGGTTGGGCCAGTCCTTGAGCTTAAAACGTTTGTTCCAAGGTGCGACGGCAGCGCGGATCCGTCTGGAGCTGTAACTTACTGGTAGGGCCAGTACATTTTTCTATACGCCACTGGTGAAATGTGCATCCGGCCCAGGCACACCACATCAACTAGACGCGCTTTCCTCGTCCTCCACGTGTCAAACTGCGGGCGTCCAGCGCCAATGTCCGCCTCCTCCTCCTCCACCACCACCACCATCTCAGCCTCCACAAGTTTCTGCTCCTCATACCACATGTTAGGGGAAGCGGGGGTACGCAGTTCTACACCTGGTTGCCTCGGCGAAAATCACACAGGGGGGGAACTGCTTCGCGTAACAGCAAGAAAAGATGTGTGGCTTTCTTTTGCGCCAAAGCAAACGGGAACCTGGGGACGGACAATGGGAGGAACAGGTGTCGCCCCCCTCACCCAGGAGGGGTGGTCCATCGCCCTGCAGGCGCACGTGTTCAATCTGGTTGTGAAAAATTTTCCGAAGTTTCCCCCGATCTTCAGAAGATTCTGAAAATGGCCAGTAAAACTGTCATGCAAATTTAAACCATTCCTACAAAGCCCCGGAACACCCTCTCGGTTCAGCGGCAGAAGGGGCCCCCCCAACCACTCTGATATGCAATTTTCCCCCCGTTGGAATTCCAGCCCGCACTGTTTGGGCCGACTGTAGAACAGAGAAAGGCCCCTTAAGATTTTTTTGATGATCCGGGGGACAGGATACCCCCTGTGTAACTTTGTGTCACCAGGGCAGCTTCGTGACACCCCGCCGTTTTTTGAGGGCCCTTTAAAGGGGGCCACGTTATTTGTCTCGCCAGGGGTAGGGGTGAATAACGTCATTCCATCTTCATGTCCCGGAACAATTTCTGAAAAAAAACTGTTGGGCAGGGGGACTGGAACGTGGCGACTACATCTCGCGGCCACATGAGTCCGGGGGGGACTGAAATGGAGGGGGGAGGGCATTTGGGCAAACAATTTTCTGGTGAAAAGAGGATATTCTACCCAGGTGAAAGAGGGAGGGCAGGAGCGCTGGAGGAGGGGAGTGGAGATGAGAAAACAGGCCGATGACCGCAAGCCCGTGGGAGTATACATGGGATGGAGGCGGGAGCCCCTTGGGTCACTTGTGCAGATGGCCCCCAGCATGCTGATTTTTCCTGGCTAGTGACAGCCGAATAGTCAGCATCCACGAGGGATGACTCTGGCTCTCTTTCCCATTGGACCCTCGCAACCGGTCTAAAATAGCAGCCTTTTTCCCATATTTAGAGGGAGGACAAAGGGGGGGGCCTGACTGGGGATGATGGCAACGGTTTTTTGAGTGACTTGACAAGCCACTCCAAAACTCGGCCCAAAAAAACCCCCTGGAAAAAAAGCTTCTTCTAATCTCCTATTGTGTCCACTGCCGGTTGGTCATTAAAACCCCCCCCCGGGACCCCCTGTCCCCCTTCCCCTAGCCGGAGATACACCAGTTTCCTGCGCCAGCACTTATTCCGCTGGGGCTCCTTTTCCACACGGTGCCCTCTGCCTGGACAGACTCTCAACCTGACATCGGGAAAGTGGATCACCTGGGCGTTTCCTCCCGGACTCGAGGGGCCTTAGTGGTAGTAAACGGTTGGGGGGAGACCGCATCATTGACTGTCGCTACAGGACCTAACCCCTTGTCCCGCTCGCTGCTTCTCGCTGATGCAGCCAATCTCCCGGGTGAGGAGGCGGGGGGACCCCCCTTGCCTTTTAAAGAAAGAGACCCTTGTCCCTGCTTGAAGTGTTTAAGCTAACTTCTCTTTATGGGGGCTGCATCCTGACTGACTCGGAGTTATTCCATGCTACACTCCCCCAGTACATTAGAGGAGATAATACTTAAGCGTGGGGGCTGACACCCCTTCTCCCTGAAATTAACCCCGCCACCCTCCCGAAGTGCTACAGGGAGATCTATCATTTTAAACTCCCGGGGGCTGCACTCCTGACTGTCAAGTTAACCTCTTGCGCCTCTCCCAGTGCTTTTTTGCAAAGAAAACAATCAATTCAGCTGCCTGGGTGCACTATGACCCCGAAGTTAAAGTTGCTGCACTTCCCAGTTCTTGCTGTTTTTTGCTGCCTAAGCTGTTTAAAATAACATAGTTAACCCCTTTTGGTCTCCCCCCATGCTTGCTGCTAAGGGAATAATCCTTTTTTGGCCCTCATTTGGAAAACCACCTCTCTGGAACAACTACGCCTGTCACTCCGCATTTAACCCCAGCCCTCTGATCTTCTCACAGACTTGCCATCTCTTGGGTACGGGGCTTGTGACCCCTTGTTACAGGATTCAAAACCGGAGGTGTTTCTAATCGTTTTTTTCCCCCAGTGAACTCCTACATGGTTCAGGGGGGGTTGAAGGAAAAAAAAAAAAAAATATACTTAATATTAGATCTTTCTACCCAATGGGGGGCACCATAAGAAAAATCAAAGAAAAAAAACCCAACAAATCCCGGGATTTTTTTCGCCTTTTCAAAAACCCAAAAAGAGGCTAATTCCCTTCCACAATTTCTCCTACACCCTAAACCCAAGCGGAATCGGGGATTGGAGACAAAAGCTTCGTTTCCCCAAACCCTCTAACTTTCCTCTCTGCAACATTTGTTTTCCCTTTTCCGTTCATCATTGGGGAGGACAAAATCAAAAACTATAGGTAAATCATTTGTAGTCGTTGCCGCTCCCTTGTGCAGCATCGTCCTCCTTGAAGGTCTACCGGGGGGTTTTTTCAGGACACGTACTACGCCGCCGGGCCGGGGGGGGGGTGGGGGGGGGCGGAGCGTACCGCTCCATCCCGCAGCAACCTAAGTCTGGAGTCCTGAGAGCAGCTTCCTTCACCCACCTAGTGAGGAGGGCAGTCGCCACAGCAGCAGCAGGGCCCCCGGAGCAGACCCTGAACCAAAGGTGGGCCCACTTGGAAACACTCTGCCACCCCGTAGAAGATGTGACTTCTGGGGGGAGCCAAACTGGGTTTGGCCGCAACTTGCCGATTTTTAGTGGAGAAGCTGTCCGCCCGGCCTGTGTGGATCAAGCGGATTTCATACGGGGGGGGCCATCGGTACCCCCCAAAGGGAACCCCTTGCCACGGGAAATTTGGGAAAGACTGACCTTTTTTCAAGATGAATCAGGCGTGGATCGGCCCGGGTTTTCCACACACCAAAACCTTAGGCGTCAGACACTTTAGCCAGACCCCCACCCAAACTGTGGAAAAAGATCGGGTTCAACTACCGCCTCAGCCACTATTCTGATGCCCCCCCGCCTGATGCCCACTCTGGCATTTCTCCTTTTGCCAACAACCACTTTTCGGGACTGGTATGCCCCACCTCCACCCTGTCATTTGCCCCTGTTGACCCCATGTGTGCAGTGGGTGCTGCTGTGCCTCCAACTGTGTCATTGTGCCACTCTCTGACCTCATGGTGTTCTCCTGCCCCCGTCAACCTCCCCTCTTGTCTTGGGCCCTCTGTGGGCCCACTCCCTTTTTTTCCACCCCCAGAATGTGGTTGTGCCACTTTTTTGACCTCAGTGCTGCTGTGGCTGCTTTCCGTGAAAATGAAAACTGGGTCCTTGTGCCCCCTTGTTGGGATATTCCCGTTTTTTTCCCCTCCAGAATGTCTTGTGCCCTGTTTGATTCATGCTGCTGCCGGCCCTCAAATCCACCTTTTTCATTGTGCAAATTGTGGCTTTACTCCCCGAATTTTTCCAAAATCCCGAATGTGATTGGGGCCCTTTCTGACCTCATGTGTGTTGTTTTGGTGCTGCCGTGGGCCTCCAACTGTGTCATTGTCCCATTCTGTGGGTTCTCATGGGTTTTTTTCCCCCTCCAGAATGTATTGTGCCCCTGTCTGAAACCTTATTTTTGCTGCCCTCACCTCCATCTGTGTCCCTTGTGCAATCTGTGGCCTACTCCCAGTTTTTTTTCCGCTTCAGAAAGTGATTGTTTGCCCACTTTCTGACCTCATGTGATGCTGTGGTGCTTTAGTGACCACCCCTGTTTTCATTTTTGGCCCCTGTTTGCTCATGCTGCTGCTGTGGGTGCTGCCCTTTAATAAAACTCTTTTCTTGGGTTTCCCCTGTCTGACCTCATGCTGCTTTTTTCCCGTGGCTGCTTTTCCCTGGGGCCCAACACTGTGTCATTGTGCCCCCCTTTCTGCTCTGTGCTGCCCTGGCTGTGCCCTGAGCTACACACTTGTCATTGTGCCACTCTGTGGCCTTTTCTCCTGTTTTTTTCCACCTTCCCCGAATTTTCATGGGCCCCTGTCGACCTTTATGCTCTGCCGCCCTCACCCCCACTCTCTTCTTTTTGCCCTCTGGGCCCCACTCCAGTTTTTGCCAAACCCAGAATGTCATTGTGCCACTGGGTTTACCCCATTTTGCTACCCCCGTCACCCCCACTCTCTGGGTTTTTGCCAACCGGGGCCTTTTACTGTTTTGCCACCTCCAGAATGTCATTGTACCCCTGTTGAAAATTATGCTGCTGGCCCTGACCCACACACTGTGTTATTGTGCAAATGTCCTGAAACCCCTGCTGTGTGGCTGTGCCGGGACCCTACACACTGTGGGCAAAAATCCCCCTCTTTGGTACTCCTGTTTTTGGGCCCCCTCCAGAATGTCCTTTTTGCCACTGTCTGACCTCATGCTGCTGCTGCGTGACATACCAAAAGTGTCATTGTGCCCCTGCTGCCCCCATGCTGCTGCTGTGGCCGCTGCCCTGACCTACACACTGTGTCATTTTTCCCCCTCTGGGCCTACTCCCCGTTTTTGCCACCTCCAGAATGTCTTGTGCCCATGGGGCTGACCCAAAGTGGGAGCCCGTCACCTCCAACCCCTGGCATTGGCCCACTCTGTGGGGGTTTTCTCCCGTTTTTGCCCCTCCAGAATGTGATCGTTTCCCCCCCCTTTTTTGACCTCATGTGCTTTCAGTGGCTGGTGGGCCCTGACCCCCCACACTGTGTTTATTGTGCCACTCTGTGGCCATTCCCGTTTTTGCCACCCCCAGAATGCATTGTGCCAGGTTTGCTCATGCTGCTTTCCGCCGGGCACCCCCATCTCTGTTATTTGCCACTCTGTGGGGCCTACTTTTTTTTTTGCCACCTCCCGAAAAGTATTGTGCACTGTCTGACCCCATGCGCTGCCCAGTCACCTCCACTCTTGTCATTGTGCCCCTCAGTGGGGCCCACTACTGTTTTGCCACCTCCAGAAAAGTCATTGTGCCACTGTTGACCTCGCTCTGCTGCGTTTACCCCACACACGTGTCTTGTTCCAATTGGGCTTTACCTCCAAAGCTGCTGCTTTTGGGGTGTGCCATGAACCCACACCCCTGTGTCACTGTGCCCTGTCGACCTCTGCTGCTGCTGTGGGTTGCTGCTGTGACCTAAAAAAACTTGTCTTTTTCCCATCTGTGGCCTTTTTCCTGTTTTTGCCCCCTCCAAAAATTTTCAATTTTGATACTGTTTGCCCCATGTGTGCCCGCCCTAAATCCCCTCTTGTCATTGGCCACTCTGTGGCCTTTCGTTTTTGCCACCTCCCGAAGTGATTTTGCCACTTTTGACCCCATGCTGCTGTGTGGGGCTGCTGTGACTTCCACCTGTGCCCTTGTCCCCTCTGTGGGCCTCCCCCTGTTTTTGCCACCCCCAGGAAAGGGCCCTTTTCCACCCGTTGACCCCAAAGCTGCTGCTGTGGCCCGCTGCCGGACCTTTCACACTCTGTCATTGTTCCCCTGTTGACCCCATTTCTTTCTGCTTTGGCTGCTGCCCTGGGCCCACACACTGTGACATTGTGCCACTGTCTGACCTCAAGCAGCTGCTGTGGCTCTGCCGGGGCCTACCCCACTCCCCCCGTCATTGTGCCCCTTGTGGGTATTCCGGGTTTTTTCCCCCTCCGAATTTTTTTGTGGGCCCCTGTTGACCCCCATGCTTTTCTGCCGCCGTAACCCCCCACTCTTGTTTTTTGGCCACTCAGTGGCCTACTACGTTTTGCCCCCTCCAGAATGTCATTGTGCCCCCTGTCTGACCCCATGCTGCTGCTGCCCTTACCACACACTGTGTCATTGTGCCCCTGTCTGACCTCCCTGCTGTTTCTGTGGCTGTGCAGTGGGCCTACCACTGTGTCATTTGGGCCCCCTCTGTGGCCTTTCTCCTGTTTTTGCCACCTTTAGGGAAAGTCATTGTGCCACTGTTCTGACCCATGTGTGCTGCCGTGCCCGACACTGGGGTCAAATTTTGCCACTGTTACCTCATGCTCTGCTGTGACTGCTGCCGTGACCCACACACTCTGTCTTGTGCCACTCTGTGGGGGGATTCCCGGTTTTGAAAACCTCCAGATGTCATTGGCCACTGTCTGACCCCATGCTGCTGCTGGGGGCTGCGGCCCCTGACCTACACACTGTCAATTTTTGCCCCCCCCCCCCCCCTGGTTTTTGAACCCCATGCTGCTGCTGTGGCCCGCTGCCTTTTACCTACACCCCCTGTGTCCCTTGTGCCCCTGTCTGAAAACCCCATGTACTGCTGGGGGGTGCTTGCCGGGGACCCTTTACACTGTTTTCATTTTTCCCCTCTTTAGGCCCACTTGTTTTTGCCACCTCCAAAATTTCATTGTGCCACTGTCTAACTCATGCTGCTGCTGGGGGACTGCTCCCTGACCTACAAAACTGTGTCTTTTTGCCACTGGGCCCGAAACCCCATTTTCTTTCTTGTGGGGTGCTGCCCCTGCCCACCCCACCCCGTCATTTTGCCACTGCTGCCTCATGTTGTGCTGTGGTATGCCGGGGACCCACACACCCCTGTCATTGTGCCACTGTTGACCCCATGCTTTCTGCTTTTGGCTGCTTTCCGTGGGTCCACAATGTGTTTATTGTCCCCCTCTGTGGCCCCACTCCTGTTTTTTCCACCTCCGAATGTCTTGTGCCCTGGGCTTAAACCCCCATGCTTTCTGCTGCCATGACCTACACACTTGTCATTGTTGGGCCACTTTTGTGGCCTATTCCTGTTTTTGCCACCTCCAGAATGTATTGTGCCACGGGCTGACCTCTTTCTGCTGCTTTTGGCTGCTGCCGGTGAACCCCCACACTGTGTCTTGTCCACTCTTTTGGCCCTTTCTCCTGTTTTTGCCACCTCCAAAAATTTTCCCTTTTGCCACTGTCTTTACCTATGCTTTTGCTGTGGTGGGTGCCGTGACCCAAAACACTGTTTTTCATTGTGCCAATGTCTGGACCTCATGTTGCTGTTTTGGTGCTTCCCTTGGGCCTTCCCCACTTGTATTGGCCACTTGGGGCCATTTTTTTGTTTTTGCCATCTTTCCCCGAAAATTTTCATTGTGCCACTGTCTGACCTCATGCTGCTGCCGCCGTCACCTCCACTCTTTTCATTGTTTCCCCCCCCGGGGGCCTTTCTCCAGTTTTTGCCCCCTCCAGAAAGTCATTGGGCCCCTGTTGACCTCATGCTGCTTTCCGCCCCTTCCCCCCACTCTTGTCTTTTTTCCCCTTTAGTGGCCCCTTTCTGTTTTTTTCCACCCCCAAAATGTCATTTTTGCCCCTGTTGAAAATCATGCTGTGCTGCCATGGCTACACACTTGTCATTGTGGCCAATTTTCTTTACCTCAAAGCTGGGTGCTTGTGGGTGCTTTTCCCTGGGGTACAAAACTGTGTCATTGTCCCACTCTGTAAACCTACTCTGTTTTTGCCCCTCTAAGAATGTCATTTTTGCCATGATGACCTAAACTGCTGCCCCCCGTGACCTGCACAATGTGTCATTGTGCCAAATGTTCTGACTCATGTGTGCTGTTTGGGTTTCTGCCGGGGACCCCACACCCCTGTTCTTTTTTGCCACTCTTGGCCTATTCTGTTTTTGCCACCTCCAGAATGTTTATTGTGCCACTGTCTGACCTCTTTCTGCTGCTGGGGGTGCTTTCCCTGGGCCAACACTGGGGTCATTGTGCCCAATGTCGGGCTCATGCCCGATGCGGGGGTGCTGCCGTGAAATAAAACACTGTTTTCCATTTCCCACTCATGTCCCTTTTTTGGGCCCCCGGGTGGGGAAAGGGCTTCCGGGGCCCGGCACACCAACAACTGCTACAGGAGACGCCCCGTTCTCCTCCTCGTTGTCAAAAATGCGGCCCCCTTTCGCCCTGTCCGCCTCCTCCTCCCCCCCACCACCAACACCATTCAGCCTCCCCAAGTATTTTCTCCCATTACCCCATGTGTAGGGAAAAGCGGGGGGTCACGCAGTTCTACACCTGGGTTGCCTCGGCGAACGAAGTCAACCGGTGGGGAAAAACTGCCCCGCTCATGCAGCAAGAAATAATGTGTGGCTTTCTCCGCCCAACTGAAAAATGGAACCATGGTGAGGACAATGGGAGGAAAAATGGTGTCCGCGCGCCCGAGGGGGTGGCCCTGCGCCCTGCATGGCGCACTGTTCAATTGGTTTGAAAAGGTTTCCTGAAGTCTTTCACGACTTCAGAAGTTTCTAAAATGGCCAGGAAACGGGCATGCATTCATCCTTTCCCTAAAAAGCCAGGAAATCCTCCTCGAGTTCAGCGGCAGAAGGGCCCTCCCCCAACACCCCTTGATATGCAATGTTTACCCGTTGGAATTCACCCTCAATGTTGGCCCGACTGTATGAACAGAGAAAGGCCATTAACGATTTTTTGATGACCAGGCGGACAGGGAAACCCCTGGAAATTTTTTGTGTCAGCCAGTGGCGCTCATGCGTGAACCTTCCCCTTTGTTGGGCCATTCGAGGAGGCCCGTTATTTATCAATGCCGGCTAGGGGATAATAACCATTCCATGTTTCGTCCTGGAACAGATGCTGAAAAATCGTTGGGCGGGGGGACTGGAGACGGGGGCGACTACTTTCCCGGGCCACAATCCGGGGGGGATGAAATATAGGAGGGGAGACTTTGGGAAAAAAATTGTCTGGTGAAATGAGTGGATTTTTTCCCAAAGGGCAAGGAGGAGGAGCAGCTGAGGAGGTAGATGGAATGAGGAAGACGAGGCAGATGACCCAAGCACCGGGGCAGTATACAGTGGAGATGGGGCGGGGAGCCCCTCGGATACTTGGCAGATCCCCGCCATGTGATTTGCGGGTATGACAGGAATAGTCACATCTGGCAGAGGGATGACTTCGGGCTCTCCACCCTATTGGACCCTCGTTAAGGCCCAAAAATGGGAGCCTTTTTCCCAGTATTGAGAGGGAGGACAAACTCAAATACTATAGGGAAATCCTTCGTAGTCAGTTGGCCGCTGCCTATGACGGCTCGTCCCTCCTCTGAAAGTCTGACCGGAGGGTTCTTCAGGTCACGAACTAAACCGAGCTCCCCGGGGGGAAGGTGGGGGGGGTGGGAGAGTCCCACCCTCAGCAGCAACCTAAGTCGGAGCACTGATGAGCAGTTTCCCTTCAGCCCTAGGGAGGGGGGCTTCGCAGCGCAGCAGCAACAGGACCTGGAGCAGACCCTGAACCAAAAGGTGGTGGCCTACTTGGAAAGCCTCTGCCACCCATTGAAGATCCGTGGATACTGGGCAGCCAAACTGGATGTGTGGCCACAAAATTCCCGGTTTTGCGTGGAAAAGCTGTCCTGCCCGGCCAGTATGTGGCATCAGGCGGGTTTTCAGGCGGGGGGGCCTCTTACCCCAAGGAAACCCGCTTGTCCAGGGAAATTTGGAACGATGACCTTTGTAAAGGAATCAGGCGTGGTTCGGCCGGTTTCCCACCCAATGCCCAGGCGTCAACACATCAGCCATACGCCTCACCCAAACGTGAGAAATGGTTGGTTTCAAATACCTGCCCAGCCCCCTATTCAATGCCGCCACCCCCCTGATGCCACACATTGCTGACGTTTCTCCACTGCAACACCATCTTTTTCCGGCTGATATTGCCCCCCACCTCCACACTCTGTATTGGCCCCTGTCGACCTCATGCGCTGCTTGGCTGCTGCCGTGACCTCCCACTGTGTCATTGTGCCACTCTCTGCCTCATGCTGTTGCTCCTGCCGCCGTCACCTCCACTCTTTCATTTGGCACTCGTGGCCAAATCCCGTTTTTGCCCCCTCCAAAGTGTTTTTGCCATTTTGCCTCAGCTGCTGCTGTGGCTGCTGCCCTGCCTAGAATGTGTCTTTTTGCCCCTCTGTGGCCTATTCCTGTTTTTTTCCACCTCCAGAAAGTCGTTGTGACTGTTGCCTTGCTGCTGCCCCCGTCACCTCCCTCTCGTATTTTGCCACCTGTGGCCTATCCAGTTTTTGCCACTCCCCCCGAATGTGATTGTGCCCTTTTGACTTCTTCTGCTGCGGGGGCTGCTGTCGTGACCCCCACTATCTGTCATTGTGGCCACTCTTGGCCTATCCAGTTTTTGCCACCCCCAAAAGTGATTGTGCCTTTCTATTCATGCTGCTGCTGTCGCTGCGCTGTGACCTACAACTCTGTCTTGTGCCCACTGTTGACCTCATCTGCTGCTTTTGGGTGCTGCCGTGACCTACCACTGTGTATTGTGCCCTGTCTGACCTCATGCTGCTGCTGTGGGCTGCCGGACCTACACACCGTCATTGTGCCACTCGTGGCCTATCCTGTTTTTGCCACCTCCAGAAAGTCATTTTCCCCTGTTGACTCATGCGCGCCGCCGTCACCTCCCCCTCTCTGTCAGTGCCCCTCGTTGCCTTCTACTGTTTTGCCACCCCAGAATGTCATTGTGCCCGTCGCCTCTTGTCTGCTGCTTTTACTACACACTGTGTTTGTGCCACTGTCTGACCCCTGCTGTGCTTTTGGGTGCCGTACATACCACTGTGCATTGTCCCATCGGGGGCCTCTCCCTTTTTTGCCACCCCCAAATGTCATTGTGCCATGTCGACCTCATCTGCTGTGCCGTGCCTGCACACTGGTATTGTGCCCCGTCTGACCCGCTGTGTTTTGGGTGCTGCGTGAAAACACACTTTCATTTTGCAAATCTTTGGCCCATTCCTGTTTTTGCCACCCCCAGAATTCATTGTGCCCTGTCTGACCTTGCGTCTGTGGGCTGCCCTGACCAAACTTTTTCTTTTGCCATCTGTCCATTCCCGTTTGCCCCCCGGCCGTGCCAAATTTACCTTCTTGCCCGTCACCCATCCTGCTTTTTTCCCCGTGGCCCCTCGTTTTTCCACCCGTGTATTGTGCCACTTTCTGACTCATGCTCTGCTGTGGCTGCTGCCCTCCTCCACATTGTCATTTTCCACTCTGTGGCCTACTCCGTTTTTGCCCCCCAAAATGTATTTTCCACTTTCTGACTTTATGCTGTGTGGGCTGCTGCGGGACCCAAAACCTTCATTGTGCCACTGTCTGATCTCTTTTCTGTGGCTGTGGGCCGGGTCC